>QLNU02014176.1:5720595-5733730 GCA_006491805.2 Dysdera silvatica
ATATATATATATATCATCATCATCATCATCATATTCAACCATTATCTATCCACTGCTGGATGAAGGTCTCTCCAAATGCTTTCCACACAAGTCTATCCTGGGCCATTCGTTTCCACGTCACCCCAACCTCTTTTCTTATTTCATCCACCCATCTAGTTTGAGGACGTTTTCTAGGTCTTCGGTGGTCTCTTGGAATCCAGTTCAGAATTTCTGTTGTCCATCGTTGATCAGTTCTTCTTGCAATATGCCCAGCCCATCGCCATTTCAGTCCTTTTACTTTAACAATGATGTCCTCTACTCTAGTTTGCTCTCTCACCCAAGTGTTTCTTTTTCGATCTCTCCTAGTTATTCCAAGCATGCACCTCTCCATGCTCCTTTGCGTTGTCTGTAACTTTCGTATTGCTCCAACTGTTAGACTTGGAGCAATACGAAAGTATATATATATATATAAAAGTTTTCCTCGCCCATTCTTGGCGGAAACAGGCTTTGGGACGGGCAGAGCGCCATGTTCCCAAGCCTCTTTTTACATCACTTCTTAATGTGCCATGTCTAGAAACTTCCTGACAATGTGACACGTGTTTAGGATTGTGGCTTTTTGTATTTCAATGTAGGTGTTTGGGTCAATGTTGAGTATCTCCAAATTCGTCGCAAGCGTTTTTGGTACTATCCCTGTTGCTGAGATGACCAACGGGATGATGAGGATCTTTTCCATACCCCATATATCTCGTACTTCATGTCTGAGATCTTGGTACTTGGTGATTTTCGTTGTGTAGGTTGTCTGTATGTTATTGGTGTTGGGTACTGCTATGTCGATTAAGTACGTGGTCTTATTCGATTTATCGACGAGGGTTATGTCAGGACGGTTATGTGGGACTGTCTTGTCTGTTATGATTGCTCTATCCCAGTAAAGCTTGTGTGTTTCGTTCTCATGCACGGTCTCTGGCTCATATTTGTAGTACGGGCATTTTTCTGTCAGAAAGCCAGCATTCGCTGCCAATTTCTGGTGGACTATTTTCGCTACTTGATCGTGTCTATGTAATATATATATATATATACTGAAAAATGTAAATATCGTAATATAATATTAATATAAAGAATATATATATATGTGTGTGTGTGTATATATGCGGAATGTAATATATATATGCACACATAAATTCAAATATTTGTACACATTTCCCACGTTTCAAAAACCCTTCGACACTTACCAATGTAACAGGACAACTGACATAGTTAGTGAAGTAGCCTGTGAAGGGTAATAATATCTTACATCCTCATATACGGAGAAAAATGCATTTGTTCTTATCTACATTCGTCTAGTAGGTCAAGACACCGCGTGCTCAATGCGGGGACCCTGGTTCGAATCCAGGATGAGGACGGCGCCTCTTTTTCTCCAAATATAAAAAAAGCTCTAGTTTGAGCTATATGAACGTGGGTGGCAAATATATATATATTATAACGTAGTTAGCTTCAAAATCTAGGAGCGAGTGATGGATCCAATGCTCTGCATGTAGTTAAGTGGCACTTGTTTCATAGGGGAGGCTAATTTTTTTTGTGGTGTCTAAACCACTTCTGAATCCTTCCTAGTTATGCCTATGGTTGCAGACCACCGTTTGACAACCACTGGACTGAAGAATTTACCTTTTTCATTAGATTTAAGGAGTTTTATAAATGATAAAAACTTACATGCAAAACGTTTAATTTGAATGTGGTTTAAGACATTTTGAGCGTTTTGAAACCAATTTAAGATCTATATCCTAAAGTCTCGTCGAAACCAATAACTTTGACCCAGTGATAGAAATTGCGCCAGCTGACAGATACAATGATTCACACTTCGATTTCTTGGAAGGAGAAACGTGGCTTTCCTCAAATATTTGCCAGGATCATGATTTCTCCAGAAGCCTAATCCCCAAAAATATCTGGAGTTCGGAGCTCCAAACGTAACGAATGTTACAATTTCCCGTATCTATATATATATTTCCTGTAATATAACATCTACAGAAATTTTTGACAGGGACATTTCAGACCACCCGCTTTCGAAAAGATAATTTATAGTGAAAATATAGTTTGAAACTTTCCTGATCTTTGGCGCACCAGAGGTAAAGGACTAGGGTACTTCGATTTATATTGCCACTTCTTGCTTCCCCCCTTTCTCCCTCGCTATAGAATGGAAGAACTTCGATCACTTTCAAAAGTAACATAAAGTTCTTTTCAAAACTGTTCACCGTTACCGGATGTTTCTGACGAAATATGATAAGGACGAAATATGTGGATAAAAATCATAAACCTCCTAAACCTTCAAGATATAAAAGAGGAAATCTGTTGGGTGCCTGAAAAACCCTCTAAGCAAAATCATCCATACTTTCTAAATTTATTAATTAAGACAAAGGTTGTAATAAAGAATTTGTATATTATATTCCAGAATATAAAAAAAATAAGAAAATTGTACATCCGATATATTTATTGTACCTTAAATATCAAATCATCGATAAAAGAAAGTGATTTAAAAAAATCGATGAACTTAAAATAACATCTGCATCGAAAACATTTCATCCCTGTCTTTTACTCTCTCAGCTTTAAAAATATTTTTATTTTAACGTTGTTTATTTTAGCGTTTTATTTTTGAATGTTTTTACTATTAACAATATTTTTACTTTTAAGGTTTTAATTTTAAGGGAGTATTTTCCTTTTTAACATATTCTTAGTTTTGAGCTCATTAAAAAAGCATCAAGTTCTTTTTTTTTCCGTAAAAATTTTTTTGCAGTATTTTTTTCCAGCCAACGTTTTATAACATTTTTCAACGTCTAATTTATTTTTAATTTAATCAGATATTTAACTTATTCAAATAAAATTGAAACTTTTTAAAACGCGTTTACATATTGGGGTAGAAATAAGATACAAAGTACCAGGGAAGAAATTTACATACAAAAGGTAAACCCTTGTAAAATAGCAAATAATAATAATACTTTATTTATTCTTCTTGGAACAGTCGTTGTGACAATACATGACCACATAAAGAAAGGTCCTAAGTAAATATCTACGATGAATACAACAGGCTTGAGGGCCTCAGACTAATTCAAAATAACAAATCACACACGCAATACATATAGCCATCAGGCTATTTTCGCATGTTTCAACATCCTACACTCTTTTCCAATGATCACGCATATGTAATGCACTTCTTGTGTGAGTTGGTTTTTATATTTGTTTTTAATTAATTAATTGGTTTTTTTTTCAATTATCCATACGTTTTTAGACATTACTGACTATCAAGTATCTTTTAAGTTCTTTTTTAAATTTTACTATATTATTTAACCGCTTTAGTTTATCTGGTATTCCATTCTAATATTTAGGTCCTATGTAATTTATGTTGCATCTTCCCAATTCTGTTCTTATTTTGGGTAATATTAATTCGTTATAGTTTCGATATCTACTTCTTTTTCGTTTAATTGAATTTTTATAAGATCTGTATGTTTATTTCTCTCATCCTTTCAAACATTTTAATTAGTATACAGTACTTATGAATCTGTTCAATTTGCAATATATTAGAATTTATTAAAAAATTCTTTAAGTCTATTCTATTGTCTCTATTAATCAGTTTCATGGCTTTATTTTGCAAGCTTTTTATGATAGCTTTGTTAACAATGAGAAAGGGTTTAACATATAAAAGGGATATACATATAGGAGATTATAACGTCGTCGATTTTGCGATCCGGGTGGACGTGTTCACTCTTCACTTCTCTGTGAACTCAAGAAAACGAAGGGTACTGACGTACCCAGGGGGTGAGGTTGTTGGGGTGATAACCCCCATTGCGATGAAATTTTTGTATATATACATATGAATATATGGAGTCATAATTCTATAACTCCTCTTATGAACTTGCGTATACCTATGAGGAACGGTCATGTTATTATTTACCTCAGCGTAGAAGTGACAATTTGGTCGCGCAGAAACTTTTTTACAACTGCCTCGCCCATTAGCGTACGCAGAAAGTCCATAAGGGGAGGCTACAGGCTTATAATGAGGTACAGAGTTATAACGCTTATAACTTTTTTGTTTGGTAAAAGTTTTGAAGAAGATCGGACATTTTTATCCCTATCGAAACGGTTGTAAACGTGGTTCCAACTCATAATAATCTGCGTTTGTGTAGATTCTGCTTTTAAATATATTGTTGCACAGTACATCTCTTATCTGTTCATATTATTACTTACTGTCAATACTATTAGGATGTGTTCATTCTTTCCATCAATAATACAAAACAAAAGCGGATGAGAATTCGCGTTTATTGAACAAAATAATTACCCTACCATAACACAAGCTTTATTGCTCTTCACCATTTCAATCAAAGCCTTTCAACAAAAAATGCGACAAGCCTTCCCATGAGAGGAGAAGACGGTGGAAAAAGGCGCTATGGCTTTGAAGAAGACCCTCTAGACAGTGTTTCTTAAACATTGGTTACCCATGGCCCATTTAAAGAATTCCTTTATTCATCGCGGGCCACCGGGGGGATTTCTCCTTCCCGCCATTAAAAATATATTGCCTGAAATTAATGTCGCCAGCTATGGTTAATAATATAAAGCGCTACTTAGCCACCGTAATATACTGATCTCTCTCTCTCCGCCTCTCCGAAGGAAAACGTAACCAAAATAAGTCTCAATTTATTTGATTTATTAGCAGGGTGTATAAGAGCTCCGTCAGGAGAGACTTATTCATTCATTGAAATATAATTTGTAGTTAATCTTAACTCGTTTTGTGGTAAATTTTTTAAGCTTTTTGGGTTTTTTACTTTAAAAAAGCACCAGCTTTTGGCAAAAAAATTTCAGAAATCTCCAATCATGTTTTTAAAATATGGGTTGGTTGCCAAACTCACCTGAAACAAAATAATTTTTAGACTAATGCTATTTGATGAAAAGAGTGTCAGTTACGATCTTATTTTGTCAAATTTACAATGAAAATGACATCATTAACTTAAATAATAATAATAAGCAATGTAGACAGCACGGGTGTATTCAGAGGATTCAAATCTTTCACGAAATGCCGTAAAGTAACGTTTATAACAAGTAATATTTATGAGAAATTCTGTAAATCTCACCAGAACCTAAGTTCTAACTATGCCGGCAATTTCTAGGGGGTTTTTTTTTTCTGAAATTTGGCACAGACCACTGAATTTTTCCAAATTTTCTGAAATTTGGCTACAGACCACTTGATAAGGCCGCCGACGAATCACAAGTGGTCCGTGGACAACACTTGAAAACCACTGCTTTAAAGCCAAAGTGATTTTTTGCATTCACTTCTTCGCCCCGAAGAGTACGTATTTCAAGAGATTTCTTTTATTTGTCATTGTGTGAAGTTTCAATGAAATAAAACTAATTGATTATGCAATAATTTTTGCCACCCACGTTTTAATTACAGCTCAAACTAGAGCTTGTGTAATTTTGGAGAAAAAGAGACGCTTTCCCCATCCTGGATTCGAACCAGGGTCCCTCCGTTTAGCCCGGAGTGTCTTGGACCGCTAGACAAAATTCTCGCCCCGGAGGCTTTCTTGTGTTGACCATATTTGGCAATTGTGTTATCCCTGTGGAGGGTAATAATACCTTAACAAAAAACTAATTGATGTTGTATAAATATGTACAATGTTAAATTTCTAATCCGCATAATTACTTGATATTGTATTAGCCCATGCACGTACACAAAACTCTGCAGCTAAAATATAGAAAACAGTTGCTTCTATTTCTTGATAAATGAGCAATAAACTTTGCGATATTTTACATCATTCGGCGTGAAATAGCCCAGGAACTGGACCAAAGATATGCCACTGATGTGCTAATATATTTAAATTCTAGCAAGGGTATCATTTTCTATATTAAAGCCAATCATCATTCTTCGAATAAAATATCACAGCTCGATGTATATCACAAATGTGAAATAAATAATTATTTTAATGCAATTAATTAATATTGTAAATTAAGTGAAAATTCATTCATGATGCAGCGGTTTACATTTTAAAATTAAAAATAGCATATGCAGTAAAGCCTCCTCAGCGGACACTTCCGAATAGCTGACACCTCTATTTAACAAACACTTTTCAAATTAACACTCGTAATACTTAAAACAGAAATTAAAATAAACAACGTTTTATGCGTAGGATTTTATTTTTCTAATTTTATTTTGCTAATTTTATTTTTTTACGTACCAGTTTCTCACTCACAACACTTGTTATCCCCCCACCCCCAATAGCAGGCAAGTACCCAGACAAATACGTGGTATCATTTAATCACAAGTTTTACTATATCTTAAAAAACCCGAATTGGCCATACGGAATGGTATTTACTCGGGGCCTTTCACATAACATTACGCTCAAATACATTCTACTTCAGTGCAAGTATTTGTATTTAAAATGTGTAAATGAAGAAGTGAAAAATGTATATGCAATATCTGTATTAGTGTATAACTATCTATATTATTTATAGAGAGAATTGTACTTTGGACATTTCATGTAAAAAACTAAGGCAATCTCGAAAATTAAACGTCTGAGATAATAACTCTAAGCAGGGCTGTCTCCAAGGGGTATGCGCTGTATGCGCTGTGCACTCTCAAGAAATTTTGAAAAATACCGAATATGTGCCCCATATTCTCAAGGTCTCAAGAAACTTTTTGTATTTTATGGTTTTCGGGCAACTTTCAACAAAGTTCAGCCTTCTTTTTCTTTTCTAGTCATTTACAAACTTGAATGAAAACAAACGAGGAAGCCCCCTGAATCCACCAAGCCTCAAAATAATATCCTGCGTACGACCAGGAGAGGAATGAAAAACTGATGAAAGTGGCAAGTGACACCTTGGGCTTGGATAGGCGATAGATGACCAGCCAAATGCCAGTCAACGCGGCGCGATGACGTCACGAAGTTCTTTAACTCCACCATTGCGATAATCTTTAATTAAGATAGCACCGCATACTCTCAATAATTTTCTTCAGGACAGCCCTAACTATAAAGTTTACCGAATTTAGCCGGAAATTTCTAAGAAAGTCATAGCAAGGTGCATGTCCGTTATTAAAAAATAATAATTAATATAACATCGAAGAATTGCTCACATAAGCATAATAAAGTTATAACTGAGTAGCACTTTAATTCAACTCATCATTTGCTCAAAACCTGTATATTTTTGGGTAAGTAATTATTAGTAATTAAGTAATCTCTAAAGGAATTATCTTCTCAAAACACTTTCCTGTGTTTATGATATAAAAGATTCTCTCCGTTTTAATTGTATTCAACGCAATTAAAAAAGTAATATATCTAGGTGCTGTAATTAATTTTCCATTATATGAGAACCTCTATAATTAAGTCTTAATTAAACTTTATGATTTGAGCGTCAATATTAAACATAATTTTGTTTTTTCTTTCCTACTTATATTTAATTGTGCTACATTATGCAAATTATATAAGAAAGTCTTAATTATTTGTTTCCCTGAAAAAAATGAAAAATGTTACTCCTGTTTATTTATTCTTGTCAGATTAGATTTATTTGACTAACCTATTCGGTAATCTGTTAGAAATATCCTTTTGGCTGCTTAAACTATCTATTTATCTATTTAAATTATGTCTTCATCTATTACGAATATTTTTTACCTACTTAAACTATATATTTATATATTTGAACTAACTATTTATCTATTAGAAATATTTATTTATCTGTTTCAGCTATCTGTGCATCTGTTAAAAATATTGATTGATTTATTTAAACTACCTTTTAATTTATGAGAAATATCTGTTCATTTAATTAAATTATCTGTTTTTACATTAGAAATATCCATTTGCACTCTCTTTGTCTGTTAAAAATATATATATTTATCTCTTGAAATCATCCGTTTATTTAGTTAAGTTATTCTAGTAAGTTTTGTGACTTCTCTCCTTTCAAAAGGAAATTTCATAAAATTTATAATATAAAAATTACGAAAAATGTCTTTTAACTTTTTTACATTCATGAGCTGTGAATCTTAATATTAAAAATGTACGAAATTAAACATTTCTCACTGATATGCATAGATATTATAATCCCAATATGCATATAAGCTAACAGTAAACAGTTATAGTACCTTTGATGGAAGTTAATAAACAAAAGAAATTGAAAAAAAAATGAGCAAATTTATAAAACGAGAGTAAAATTTAAATAATTAAACTGCAAGTGTGATTTATATAAATCAATTAATATTAAATCACGTGTACACAAAATTGTTATTTGGTGCATTTTATTACATATAAACCATAAAATTTTATTTTATAACCCAAAGATCTCTTCATTAAATTTAAAAATAGGCGTAATATCTTAACTAGTTAACATCGCAAGGTACCTAGCATTTTTTATCTGTTTCAAATCTCGCAGAAAACTATTGTAAATTTTCTGAATTGCCATTAAAATATTTTAAGCTGTTCGATCGATACTTATGCTTTATTGAATTTGTTAGCAAGATATTAGCACAATATTTTCTCTACCTGCTCCAATTCAAATTACCTTTCCGGATATATGCCTTTTTCAATGTCTTCTTCTTCTATGAAAGAAGACATTGATGTATGCCTTTTTCAATGCCTTCTTTCATAGACAAACGTTCTAAAAAAAAGTACTCTTTTTTGGGAACAAGTTTATCATTTGATGCAGTTTACAGATCCTTTTATCAAAAACATTCATTAAAAAGAACTTTCCATTTAACTCTATTTACTAATTTCGATAATTAAACTCTGTCAATTCGCCTTTAAAAATATTTTAAGTTGCTTTCCCCTTTTCCTCATAATTAAATCCCCCACCTCTTGCTCTCTCTCTCTCTCTCTCTCTCTCTCTCTCTCTCTCTCTCTCTCTCCCTAACCTCTCTCTATCTCTATCTCCTTATCTTTCTGCCCCCACTGCCATCTCAGAAATAATCTCCATTTTTTTTTAAAGAATTATTTGTTATATTGTTAAATTTCACTTCGTCTTTCAATTGGGAAGAAAATGAAGGAAAGATTATCTTTATATGTTGGGCAAGAAAAGCCTTTTGTTAACATGAAATCCATAGACTACCGGTTTTCTAAATCGTATATAACGACTGAACGAGTTTCTTCATAATAGTTGGGAAAATTCGTTCAATTATTCTTTCAATGACCGAGTTAGCACACCTGTAATCTACACTTTGTTCTGTGTTATCCTATCGGTAGTTAAGTATTGGCTCATCGTGTTCATTTAAATTAACATAGGTCTCTTCTTCCTCACGGGTAGATAATAATTAACTATGATAATATATTGATTTTTTTTATGTAGATCAGTGATGAAATTAAGATATTCCTTGGCGCTGTGTTCCGGTGGATGTAAATGAGATGTAATTAAATGTAAAAACATTTTAGATTACCTACGAAATATGCAACAAATATATATATATCATCATCATCATATTCAACCATTATCTATCCACTGCTGGATGAAGGTCTCTCCAAATGCTTTCCACACAAGTCTATCCTGAGCAATTCGCTTCCACGTCACCCCAACCTGTTTTCTTATTTCATCCACCCATCTAGTTTGAGGACGTTTTCTAGGTCTTCGGTGGTCTCTTGGAATCCAGTTCAGAATTTCTGTTGTCCATCGTTGATCAGTTCTTCTTGCAATATGCCCAGCCCATCGCCATTTCAGCCCTTTTACTTTAACAATGATGTCCTCTACTCTAGTTTGCTCTCTCACCCAAGTGTTTCTTTTTCGATCTCTCCTAGTTATTCCAAGCATGCACCTCTCCATGCTCCTTTGCGTTGTCTGTAACTTTCGTATTGCTCCAACTGTTAGACTCCATGTCTCTGATCCATAAGAGAGGACTGGCAATACACACTGGTTGAAGACCTTTCTTTTTAGACACAAAGGCAATTTCCCCTTCAGGATAAAACTGTTTCTTCCAAATGCACTCCAGCCAAGTTTAATACGTCTGTTGAGTTCTTTCATAATGTTGCCATCCATTGAAATCAGCTGGCCAAGGTAAATATATGAATCAGCAATTTCTAGCTCAATGTTGTCAACTTGTATTTTTGTTTCCTCTACAAAATTATTGAACATGATCTTAGTTTTTTGTAGGTTCATCTTGAGTCCAACTTCTTCACTTCTAGTTGAGAGCTCCTGTACCATGTCTTGGAGTTCTAATGGGTCCGTTGAAAAAATAACAATGTCATCAGCAAACCGCAGATGATTTAAATATTCACCATTTATTTTTATTCCCTTGTTATTCCAATTTATCAGCTGAAAAATCATCTGTAAAGCTGAAGTAAAAAGTTTTGGAGAAATGGTATCTCCCTGCCTCACCCCTTTGCCAAGTTTGATAGTTTTGGTATCTTTATGTAACCGAAATTTTGCACTTGCATTTTTATACACACGTTTCACCATGTCAATGTACACATCCTCAATGTCTGTTGATCTTAAAGAGTTGATGACTGCTGATGTTTTAATAGAGTCAAAGGCCTTCTCATAGTCAATAAATGCAACACACAATGGAAGTTCATATTCATGTGTTCTTTCAATTAATTCTCTTAATACTTGAATATGGTCCACTGTACTGAATCCACTTCGAAATCCAGCTTGTTCTCTTGGTTGAGCTGCATCTAATTTTTTCTGCAGGCGATGTGTTAGCACTTTTGTGAAGATTTTATAAATAGCAGGTAACAAGCTAATTGGTCGGTAATTTTTCAAATCCTCTTTATCACCTTTTTTATGCAAAAGAATTACTGTTGCAGAATCCCATTGGTTTGGTATGTTACCGCTGTTAAGACATTTGGTAAAGAATTTTGCAAGTATGTCTTCTACATATTCTCCAGCTTCTTTTAGGATATCTAATGTAATACCATCATCACCAGGGGCTCTTCCTTTCTTCATATTTTTTATTGCAAATGAAACTTCTTCTTTTAAGATTTTAGGAGCTGTTCCTTCGACTATTTCAGTGTCTTCGTTTAATCCACTGTTACTTTCATATAGTTTTTTGTAGAATTCTTCAACTCTTCTAAGTATTTCTTCCCTATTTCTTGTTACGGTGCCATCCTCTCCTTTTAATGCAATGATGTGTTTCTTCCCAACAGATAAACTTCCTTTAACAACCCTAAGGCTCTTGTTATTTTCAATGGCTTTCCTTACTAGCTCACAGTTGAATTTTCTTATGTCTTCTTTCATGCTTTTGCGCAGAGTTTTACAAAGTTCTATGTACTCAATCCTGGAACTGGTATTTCGATTGTCCACCTTCATATCTCTTCGCCTTTTCATGAGCTGTTTCGTCTTCTCAGATAATTTGCTATTGTGCTTTTTACAGGTTACACCACCAATTTCCCCAGCAGTTTCAACTATTGTCTTAACAATGTTTTCATTTGCTTCTGAGATATCACTTTCATCAATAAGTCCTTCCAGTGCAGAAAAGCGATTTTTTAATTCCAACTTGAATGCCTCGGTATTTACTTTCAGTTTCATTAGATCCACCCTCTTACTTACTTGTTTCCTAATGAGCTTCTGTCGTTCTAATTTAGTATTTAAGTGCACTTTACATCTCACCATTCGATGATCACTTCCAGTATTAAATCTGTTCAGTACACTGCAATCTTCAATAATTGATTTCTTGTTTGCCAGGATATAGTCAATTTCACTAGTTCCCCCATTTGGGTGTTTCCATGTCCATTTTCTTTGCGGTTTCTTCTTAAAAAATGAATTCATGATGCTAAGGTTTTCAGCTTCTGCAAATTCGATGAGTTGATCGCCACGTTCATTCCTTTCCCCATATCCGTATTTACCAACCGATGTCTCTCCTTGTTCCTGTTGTCCAATTCTTGCATTGAAATCCCCCATGATGAGCTTGATATGTTGTTTCCCTTTGGTGTGTAACTCTTTGATTTCTTCATAAAATTCTTCAACCTCTTCGTCGGTATGGCTTGATGTTGGTGCATATACCTGTACTATTTGAAGTTGGTATCGCTGGGTTAGTTGAACAACAAGCCTCGCTGCTCGATCTGATGTACTTTCAACTTCCAGAAGACAGTCTTTAATTCTTTTGTTGATTAAGAAGCCAACACCACTTGTTCTTCCAGTTTCCGTTCCTCTATAATAAAACAAATGTCCGCTTTTCAGTTCCACCAACTCTTCACCTTTTCTTCTAACTTCACTGAGTCCTACAATGTCCCATTTGATCTTGTCTAGTTCCTCTTCCAATTCCTGAAGTTTTGCTTCAGAAGCAAGGGATCGTCCATTATACGTTGCCAAGGTCAATAACAAACGGCAGCCTGGGCCATTCCAGTGATTCTTAGCACCCCCTGCTTTCATGCCACACTGACCGCTGCCTTGATCAGGAGCACTCCAGCACCTGGAGACTAGGGGCCATGGTTTCTGGTGTGTCAACATAATGGAGGAATTAGCCATAATTTCACCACGCTGGCTAGACGGGTTGGTGAATTAGCCCTCCCCTTCCGCCTTTCTATCCGTGCAGCAAATATTAATTTGCCTCATAAATAGAAAGCCCAGCCTGCACCACTTGAAGGCGGGGTAGGACACTAGGTTACTGGCCTGGCCGGTTCCACACATCGTCACATACGTTCAGCGTGTGGGTCTCCTTCCAGTTAGATACCAGCAACCCTTTTGCAGGCCATATATATATATAATAAAATTTATTTGTCACGGTGTGCACAAAGATTACACAAAGTTTACAAAAATTACAATACAATAAACCTAATATCATATATCAATAATAGACTACCATTTTCCCATAAACTATACATTATCGATATGCACATTTAGTCCTTAATTATCATCTTGCTAAATTGAAATAAAGTACTGTTGTATGTGTAAACCAGTGTGACTGGTCCTCGAAAAAATCGGAGGTCTAGCTAGCCAAGGACAATTTATTAATCCGCTAATTTTTCCATTAATTCATTAATCTCCTCAGCAGCGATGTCCTAATTTTTTTTTTGAATAAACTACTATTATTAACGATCTTATAATTATTTGGCAATTTGTTCCAATGATCTACACTCTATGCCATTTCTATATAATTATGTTTCATCTTTAGCAGTTCCAACTCTTGTGCATTCCTTTAATTTCTTTGATTATTACAATATTGTGTTATTATTATAATAATAATTTTATTTCCATACTCATACAA
>QLNU02014176.1:5733830-5748143 GCA_006491805.2 Dysdera silvatica
TGAAATATAAATGCTTCATTATCTTGGAAAAGATCACATGCAGAAGGCTGCAGCTTGGGCTCAAGTATTTCATTTATGTATCTTTGGGCATTTATATTCCCATTGATCACGCAAATTCTGCCCACACCTCTTGATGTTATACAACCCCAAATCATAACACTAACTGGGTGTTTCACGGTAGGTGTAATGCACTCAGGATGGAAATCTTCTCCAATTCTTCTCCATACGTATTTTACGCCATCACTACCAAACAGTGAGATTTTGGTCTCATCACTCCAAATTACACTGTCCCATTGTTCCGTTGTCCAGTTAACATGGGTTTTAGCCCAGTTTAATCTTTTCAACCTCTGTTTGACAGACAAAAATGGCTTTTTTCGTGGAATTCTTGCATTTAGACCACATTCATGCAGTCTGCGCCGAACAGTCCTTGCACTTAACTTCACATTGCATTGCGCCATTTCACCTTGTATACACAGAGATGATTTTTTCCTGTCACCTAGGCACTGTCTTTTAATTCTTCTATCATCACTTGCTGTTGTGCACCTTTTTCTGCCTTTACCAGTCTGGTTTTGTAATGACTGAGTCTCCTTATACTTCTTCAAAAATTTAGAAATGCCACCTTTAGTTAAGTTTCCCCCAATATTTCTTCTAATTTCTTCATAACTGTAGCCTTGTTCACTTAATATTACTATTTTACATCGCTTCCTAGGTGACCAGTCAACTCTTTGCGCCATTTCTTTAATTTTATTACGTTTTACAAGCACACTAAATCAAAGAGCACAAAAAAAAAACAACCAACTTGATAGCAATTACAGAACACACTGATAAATGTCCTGTAACCTGTTGGCTCATTGCCAAAACAAGAGAAAACATGATTGGCTCATTGCCAAAACAAGATGACACCTGATTGGCTCTGTAAACACTCATGCTCATTGGCCACATTCAAATGAAGGAAAGCTACTTCATATAAATGTAAGCAAGCTGTGCTTCTTTTTTCTGGTTATTTGGCTATAACTTTTGATAGAATACAGATAATTGAACAAATGTTATTGCATTACAATCTTTATTAAATTACCTTTCTAATGATATATAATTTTATAGTATTGGTACAAAAAAAAGTGGTGTTATTAGCCATCAAACCTCTAAAATAAACTTTTTTCAAAAGGTTTCCACAATTTTGTCCACTACTGTAAGTACCATTGGTCACATTGATACGTATTAAGATGAAACTGAGTGTAAGTACTATTGGTCTCATTGATACGTTTAAGATGCAGCTGAGTATAAGTACCATTGGTCACACTGTATTAAGATGAAGATAATTATTTACATAATTTATGCGCTTACAAAAATATCATTTCTAATATATTAAACTCTTCAGTGGGCTTGAGATAATATCATGTGGCTTTGTACTGCCCTATTTACAACAGCTCTGTTGATCGTTCTTTCCATTCGCACTTTTTTAATTCTTAGTTTACTGGATACTTATTAAAAATTATTTTATAAATCACGTATTATTTAATATTGGCATTTGAAGTTCAGAAATATACGAAAACGCTATTTTCTATTATAAGCGGATGTTTTTTAAGACACACTTAGAATACTAACATTTAAATTTTCTGGACGTTTTACTTTGCGTTAGTTCATTTTTTTTCAGAGAGCTATGGAAAGTGAATACTCAAAGATTTAATACATTATATTATTTAACACATAAAATTAGTTAGCACATTAAAGCAGGGCCGTGCTTACGGTGTTAGCGGTCCTGGGCAAGCATATTTTAGCGAGGAACACGTGGAAATATTCGACGAAACAATACGCAATATAAATAAGACACAAAAAACAACGTTTTAGAAGCGTATTTATGGCAAGATTGAGTTCAATCTACGCGTTTCGGGCGATAACAGTCCACCCTTCTTCGGGAGTGAACACGTGGAATATCGTCAACAAACGAGGTTGATTCGCGGATGTAACTAGAGTTGAGTTATTAGTTATGATGTTTATTAATCTGTATATCCAAAAAGTGAAGGGAATCATCTTCTTCAATTGCGAGGGAGAAATTAAGCGCAGGATCCAAAGTATTCTAGCTACTTCGGTGTACCGCAAGCCTTTCAGCGTTGCTCTCCCTCCACATAATCTTTCTTTCCATCCGTATCAACAAAACATGTCCGCCTTCTACACCTATGTCTTCCGGGCTCTACAGTTCTGTTCGTCAACGGACTCCTTATCTGATGAAATTTCTTTGCTTAAGACCATCGCTCGCATCCGTGGGTACTGTCCCAGCATTATCGATGCTGCCGTTTTCAAATTCTCAAAACGTTCTTACAGTACATCTCTTAGTCGAATATCTTCAAATAATTACATTGGCTTCGTAACACTCCCTTACGTGCCCAAACTTAGCTCCGCCATTGCCAAAGTCCTTCGGCAAGCCAAATTCAAAGTTACCTTCTCGCCTATTAACAAGATTTTGCCCTCTAGACTCAAAGATAACATTTCCACACTCCAACGCTGGGGCGTGTATCAAATTTTTTGCCAGTTCGGACTTTCCTACATAGGACTGACAAAACGTGCCCTCATGCATCGGTTGAAAGAACATCGCCGATACGTTGAGAAAGGTGAGGTGCACAAATCATCCATTGCTGTTCACAGCCACGAACACAACCATCGCTTTAACTTTTTTGACGCTCGTATCATCCACCAACCTCATTCACCACTTGAACTGGACTTCGCCGAAGCTTTCTTCATTAACATGTTTCGTGATTCCATTGTGAATGACCACAGCTCAACTCCTTCCTTCAGCTCAGCTTGGCGAAATGTACTCCACCTAACTCCTTCTGATATTAATCCATAGTCCCGCCATAATTGCCACCTCTACTAACAGACAGCCAACTTTTCCACAATTTGGTAATTTCTGGGAAGAGTGGCCGCACTACAAAAACCATGTAGTACTTGACTTCCTACTTTTGGAAGTCAACATTTCACTTAATAACTCAACTCTAGTTACATCCGCGAATCAACCTCGTTTGTTGACGATATTCCACGTGTTCACTCCCGAAGAAGGGCGAACATCTATCGCCCGAAACGCGTAGCTCGAACTCAATCTTGACATAAATACGCTTCTAAAACGTTGTTTTTTGTGTCCTATTTATATTTTAGCGACCCTAAAAAATGTTTTAACGTAACACAACGATAAAAAGATTTACCAGGGTTTAGCATTACAAAATAAAGTCCTTCACTTGTCTGAACGCTGTAGGTAAAGGTAAGATAATGAAGTTAAATTGAAAATAGAGGACAAAAATTAATTAAATAAAATACGAATCATTGTAATTTATTATTACTCTAATTATTATAATTATAACGAATTAATGAAAAGCTAACTTAAAGAACAAAGCTGCTTGTTTTATAATATTAGAACTTACAAAGTAATTTTTCTAGTCTTTTATGCTGCCAAGTGTCGAAAACCAGGAGTCCCTGCAATGGCAATATGGCACAAACGTGAACAATAAACATGATAACGTAAATATCCACAATAAACATGATAACGTAAATATCCACAATAAACATGATAACGTAAATAGCCATAATAAACATGATAACGTAAATATCCACAATAAACATGATAACGTAAATATCCACAATAAACATGATAACGTAAATATTCACAATAAACATGATAACGTAAATATCCACAATAAACATGAAAACGTACATATTCTATTGATGCTAACGCATTTGACTTATAACACAACACGTATTTATTCTGACCACCATTTAGAGGTTGCATTATGGGAAGTATGACGTCACACACACAAAAGGTGAGTTGACCAAATACTTTGTTGAAAGTATATGGAGTTGCTAAAAACTGATTTCTTGTATTTGCACTACACTCTCCGGCGGCCCTGGGCGGTCGCCCAGCTGGCACCCTCTAAGCATGGCCCTGCATAGAAGTGTGAAATAGATTAGATAGTCATCACTTTATTATAGTAGAACGCCGCTTAACTGAAGCAAGTTTAACCGTAGTCGACGCACTTTTTTTTTAAGTAGACATCTGTTCAATGTTTTTGGCAAAAACGCTTATATTTGTTTTCTAACATATGTAATGATCACTCTTGATATCATAACCACAACGTGTTTTGTTTTTTTTGTAAATACTGTTGCATTGCCTTCACACTGGAAATTGGATTTCGAGGTTATCCAAAATTTTGCGTCCAGCTCTTTTATTTCGATTCATTGTAGTTCTACTAAATATACTTAAACATCTGGCTTTTCGCTTTCAAAATCCATCATGAAAAAACAAATTAATAATTATAATAATTAATACTTAATTAATAGACAAGTTTGGACGTTGAGTGATATCGATAATTTTATTTTAATAGAATTATTAATATCATAAACGTACCCGAAGGCTTCTTATCTTAATTTCCGTCTTGAATTTTTCATAGAACCATACACTGCTTAATTTTAATTATAGGTTGTTAAGTTTCTCTCAAGTATACGCTCTTAAGTTTTTGTCAACTATACACTCTTAAATTTCTCTCAACTATACACTCTTAAATTTCTCTCAACTATACGCTCTTAAGTTTCTGTCAACTACTCGTATTCTGTTAGGTTTCTCTTATTGTAAGTAGTTATTAAGCTTCCGTTAACGACAAAATGCTAATAGGTTGTTAAATATAAGTTGCTATTAAGTACTATAATTTGCTGTTAAGCTGCAGTTAATTATAAACTGTGGTTAAGCTTCTGTTAACATAGAACCGTTATTAATCTATCGTTAACTATAAGCCATTAACTATAAGCTTTTCGTTGTCGAACAAAATATTACTTTTTTCCAATATGAAATTTGTGGCGTATTTTTAAATAGCGAAGGAATTTTGATTAACAACTTAATATTTGATAAATTTCATTCTCTCTTTTTTATTATTAAATTCTCCAAGTGCGTCTAAAGCATATTAAACTGTTAAGCTGTTTGGCATCTTAAGTGTTTGCAAAGACAAGTCTCTGCTTTATGAAAATTTTAATATTTCATCCCCAAATGCAAAGTCTTTTGGCTGGCATGAACGGTGAATTCCGCAAATACGCTCATTTGAATTTCTAATTTATTCTCACTGGAATTAGCTTGTCAAGTACGAAAAATATCATTTGAATATCTCCCTAATCTAAGCTATAAAGAGAGGGAATTTCTCTGCCACTCCTGCAACTCTGAAATCCGAAATTGGCTCAAAGAAGAAGGGAAATCACCAGCTATTCCTTCCGAAAAAAGAGCCGCTTCTCGGTAGGAAACAAAATTTGCAATCTCTTTAATTGTTTCATCAAAATTTGCTTCTAAACGGATCATTTTCCGGTGACAAAATGTTGGGCTGCCAACAGGAGTAATTATGAAGACACTATTAAAATTTTGAAGTTGCTGAAAATTCTTTGCAAATAAACAATTAATAAATCAAGGAGCTTCCTTTTCTCAGCTTATGTAAAAAAGACAGTTTATAGTTTCGCTCTTAACACATTTACTATAGAGGTACTGTTCGTTCACGAAAAGAAGTCCGATGGAACAGTTAGAAATAACGGGAGGTGACGTCACAAACGGACTATCCCATTACAGAAGAGGAGGACTCCAATTTCAGAACTTGATTTTGGCGCCGACAAACGTTCACCGAAAACAAGTTCTGAAGCTGTAGTCCTCCTCTGCTATAATCAACTAGCTCGTTTGTGAAGTCAATGTCCCGTTATTTCTGACTGTTTCATTGGACTTCTTTTCGTGAACGAACAATGCTTCACCTTGCTCTAATCGTAAAATTATGAATGGTATACACAGTAGAACCCATAGTAGATTATTAGAAAAGATGTAGACAGACCCGATTTCATAAAGCCCAGAAATTTAATTTTCAGAGTAAAAATACAAAGAAACCACAAAATGCCACTTAGCCAAAAAACGACACGTTTAATTGTATGTCACTAAACTACTATATTGAGATAGTATATGTTAATTAAGGCAAATAATTAATTTATTAGGTTAATTATATCACAAAGTATATATTAAAATATTAACTACATTGAGGAGGTAGTCCAGTATCTTTGTATATAATGAATATCTATCATTTTTTTATATTTTTCGCTCTTCAAGTCGGAGAATATTAAAAAACAAATAGGCCTATATGCATTTTTGTCGAAAATATCGAACGAATTCATACAAAAATAAAATGTCACAGGCCATTTCTGTTCAACAAAGCTTGAATAACTAAGGTTCTGCCGTATTATAAAAATATAAAAATTATATATATATAGCAAAATTGTAGTATGATTGTGACATGTAGTACCTTCTAATACAATATACATGAATACACTACACTTAAATGTATATTAATTTAGACAAAGTTAAAGTTGTAAAGTAATATAACACTAGGTAGTCAAACCAAGTAAATTTAAGTAGTAGAAACATCTCAGAATAAAAATTGACATGTAGTAGTAAAAGGTGAAGAGGAGTAAAAGATTAAACAATACCAAGAATTTTGTTCTTCATCAGGGACCGCACAAAATCCCTGTTATTGGTTTGCTTTTTCTGACTACAATAATTGAGATTTGTGATCAATACTGAATAAACCAGCATTGACCAAAACTTAGCTAAAAACAGTATAAACCCAGAATATAATTAGTTTAACAATATTTTAGTAATTTAGAAGGGTCTCTTTATTAATACTGAGAACAATCTCAATTGTTGTAATATATATATATATATATCCAGCCAGAGACAGAAGGATTCATGCTAGCCATCCAAGACCAAGTGATCGCAACAAGGAACAATCAGAAATTCATCCAGAGAAAAGACATAGAAAGCGACAAATGCAGACACTGTCATGCGGCATCGGAGACAATCCAACACGTGATGGCAGGATGCAAGATCCTTGCGCAGTCAGACTACAAACATAGACACGATCAAGTAGCGAAAATAGTCCACCAGAAATTGGCAGCGAATGCTGGCTTTCTGACAGAAAAATGCCCGTACTACAAATATGAGCCAGAGACCGTGCATGAGAACGAAACACACAAGCTTTACTGGGATAGAGCAATCATAACAGACAAGACAGTCCCACATAACCGTCCTGACATAACCCTCGTCGATAAATCGAATAAGACCACGTACTTAATCGACATAGCAGTACCCAACACCAATAACATACAGACAACCTACACAACGAAAATCACCAAGTACCAAGATCTCAGACATGAAGTACGAGATATATGGGGTATGGAAAAGATCTTCATCATCCCGTTAGTCATCTCAGCAACAGGGATAGTACCAAAAACGCTTGCGACGAATTTGGAGATACTCAACATTGACCCAAACACCTACATTGAAATACAAAAAGCCACAATCCTAAACACGTGTCACATTGTCAGGAAGTTTCTAGACATGGCACATTAAGAAGTGATGTAAAAAGAGGCTTGGGAACATGGCGCTCTGCCCGTCCCAAAGCCTGTTTCCGCCAAGAATGGGCGAGGAAAACTTATATATATATATATATAAACAGGATTTAAATTGGGAGGGAGCCTACCGGAACTCGGCTCCAGTATTTCTTCATTTTTGGCAATTATTTAAATATTAACTGGAGCACCTACAGGATCAGGAATTGCCAAAAAGGTCGAAACAGTAATGAATTTGTGATTAGTGTCATGTATTTTGTTGTCCAGAAAAATGGACATAAACAATTGATATGATTTATCGATTCTTTTGCAGCCATTCGATTTTTTAATCGATTTATCATAATATTAGGGCTCCTTCACTTTTTTTTTGTTAGAAATTAAGCCCTGTATATAAAGCCATAATTATCTGATATAAAGAGGTACTCGTATGTATAATAATAATAACGTAATAACGTATAATAATAATAACGTATAATAATAATAACGTAATAATAATAATAACGATATAATAATAATAACGTAATAATAACGTATAATAATAATAACGTAAATAACGTATTATAATAATAATAATAATAATAATAATAATAATAATAATAATAATAACTGTGTAATAATAATAATAATAATAACATGTAATAACATTATAATAATAATAATGTAATAATAACGCATAATAATAATAACGTAATAATAACGTATAATAATAATAACGTATAATAATAATAACGTAATAATAACGTATAATAATAATAACATGGCAATAACGTATAATATGTAACTTGTAATAATAAATACGTAATAAATAATAATAAACACGTAAATAAATACGTAAAATAATATTTTAAGGTAGCACACTAATTATCCGAACTTGGTTTAATCGAAATGGCGTCTTGCACTTATTTATATTTTTTTATTTTTGACAGACGCTCGTTCAATGTTTTCTCAAAAAAAAAATATTCGTTTTCTAGTGTATTCCAAAGCAGTTGTTACCCTAGTTAAAGCATACATAAGCATGCGTACGCATTGTATGCATACACATCTATTGCGTACAACATATGTATATGTATGTGTATTACATATACGGATTTTGTACATTTTTTCACTACCAATATAGTAAATTTATGGATGCATGTAAACGTGTTTTTGAATAAATACTATAGTTCGTTTCCACCTTTGTACTAAAAACTGAAGTTTAGGATTATCTGTACTCGTCTCTACTCCCTTTATTTTAGATAAGCGAAGTTCTACGGTGATATGGACATGTGCTTATATTTTAAGGTATATATATATTGTCTCATTTAAGCATAATCCTTATATAGTGTGATTATTATAAATCAAAGTATTAAAAACTTCTAATTTAAATAAGTTGCCCTTCTGAGCAGTGGTGTAGGCAGAAAGTTCATAAGGGAGAGGTACAGGCTTAATGGGAGGGATCACAGAGCTACAACTTATGTATTCCTATGTTAAATATACAAAATTTCATTGCGATAGTGGTTACAACCCCCAAAACCGCCCCCTGATTACGCCTCTGCTTCTGAGGCTTTTTTAATAATGTATTTCGTGGTTTATGAAGCAAAGAAACTTTTCGATTGCGGGGCAAACAATTTTAAAAATAATTCAATTTATAAGCACCTTAAAAATAATGGAACGTGTGGAAGCTAAAAAAAGTGTAGGATGACATTCTCGTTTCAGTAATTATTCGGCCTTCAATAAATTAAAGAAATTGCCGCTAAAGCCTTCTCATCTTTTCACAATTTTCCTGAAATAAACGCATAAATAATTAATGCTATTTATCGCATGGAAAAAAAATAATATCACCATACGTTGCAGCACTGAAACATGAAAGAAAATTTCGAAAATACGTTGAGGAGCAAATTTTTTATGGATTTTTCTCATCACTTGAATTTTCCTCTTTTTTTTATTTCCATACTTAACCTTTAGACAAAAATGCATATTTTTTCTCGTTCGGTCTAACAATGCATATTATTCTCGTTTTAAAGAGAAGGGGTACATAAAAAGGTTAAACACTGGTAAAATAGCAATGAAAAAGATCACTCAAGCTTTCGGACGCATCAGCAGCAGTCCTTCATCAGGAGTAATGACGATGTTATGTTTCTGTCTCTTTTTTTATACTTGAAATTTCTGGAAAAACGGAAGGAGAATTGCCTATACAAAAGTTTAACGGTTGTTTTTTAATTAAATGTACTCTAACTGCTAGAATCCGTTATTTAACTATACTGAAATACCATCTTCATAAACCATCTTCCTTGAGAGGGCCATTCCTGAATTGTTGGCCACTCGGGTGCTAAAAGAATATTGCTGCCCTTATTATTACATATTTAATTATTATTATCATCATCATCATAGTATTTGATTAAAAAATTGTCATTAAATATTTATTTATCATGTAAAAAAGGTGTTTTTATTTTCATATTTGATGAAACAAATGTACTTGTTATTGTTTTTGATTCAAATGTATTAAAGATAGTGAAATAAACCGTCTGCAGCCGTCCAGGTTGGGTTTGTTCGCGAAGATGCAGGAGCACCTTTCGCACCCCCACCAGAAACGGCCCTGTTCCTTGCAGTTGTGCAAAAATACCTTATTTCTATATAATATAATGTTACTTTCGTTTATTGAAAGAAGTAATTTGCAGACGTATTTCAAGATTTATATGAACACATTCCGATAAATTTCATCTTAAGCCAATGATTGTAAAAACTCTTTTGTTTCCATACGTTTGCAGAAATCTATAAGCATTGCAAAATATTAACATGCATGTCATGAATTATAAAATAAAAACAGTGTTACGTATGATTTAAAGCAGTGCTTCAAACTGTGGAGCGCGTCGCAATGATTGGGCGCGAAACGTTTTTGAAATGTACATATTTCCAGAAACTTTTTTTTTAAATTGTAAATGGACGTTGAAAAACATTATTGTGATTTCTGTGGAATCCAAGCAAGTGTCCAATATTTTTTCAAGGGGTGGGGGGGGGGATCCGAAAACCAGGAACAAGCTCGTTCTTCGCACACACTTCATTATGAGAAATAAGGTTTTTTTTATAAAATTGTAGTCAACGTGTGAATTAAAACGATTTGCTTCTTAAAAATTAATTTCCCTCTCTTTTTGAATATGTTACAGCCGAGCATATAGCCAGAATTTGATTTGGAGGAACTTCATAACGATACGTAAAAACACGTTTACCTTATACTTTTTCAACGGTAAATTTTGCATTTCGGGGGGTTAAATTAGCCAGGGGCGGTTTTGGGGGTTGTAACCCCCCATTGCAATGAAATTTTGTATATTTAACATAGGAATATATGAGTTGTAGCTCTGTAACCCCTCCCATTAAGCCTATAACCCTCACCTTATGAACTTTCTGCCTACGCCACTACCCCAAACCCATCCCCTGTATATGTCCCTGATTAGAACTAGGTAGGGCGCGAAAGGTCGACATTCTAAAAAGTGGACGACGGATTCAAACGTTTGGGAACCACTGATTTAACGTATTATTCTGAGATGATTTCATTGATTTAACGTATTATATACACTCCTATATTTGTATCCATAACTCAAATATTTAACATGGAATTTTGAAACATGTCGATGCCAATTAGAGTACATAAAACTTTTTATTTCTTTTATTTTTTCTATTATTTTATTTCTTCATATATATTTAATATTACTTAAAAAATAACTTTTTTAACGTTTTTCTATTGCTTATGTTTTTGGAAATAGGCTATTTCTCGTGTTTATCTATCCCTAACATACAGTTGTACGCCAGTAATGTACAGTGATATGCTTCAAACTTCTGCATACGTTATTGAAGAAAAATTCTAGATTTAAGGCAAAACCCAATTCTGTCTGAGCCGGGACAGTTGCATTCATAAATCTTGAGACAAGTTACCCGCAAAAAATGTATTAAAATCAAATAGATATGGGTCTCAAAACTTTGACTGATCGAATATAAAGGAAATGAAATTTTTCATGACGTATTCCAGACCCATTTTTCTCTTTCGATAAAAAAAAAGGAATATGCATTGCTTTCATCAAATTTATTTTTTCCCGGACAGTTTAAATTTCGTGAAAAGGGCCGAAAAAGGAAAAAAAGTTATTTTCGATCTTAAAAGGGATTTCCTACGCTGAAAACTATTTTCTGTTTTGAAATATATAGTGTGTCTACACAGTCCGGAACCAAAAATAATAAGCACATGTAATGTGCTTATTTTTACTTACAAATGCGGTCCGCGTGTCTGGTTTAACGCTCCATGCATTTTCTGAGCTATACAGGAGTGTAGTAATTCAAAACTCATGTGGAGAAGCTAAAGTGGTTATAGGGATAAGAATTTCTTTAAAGAAGCTTATCTGATGCGGCATTAGAGAAAATGTTGTGTTTTGATATCTAATGGGGGGAGATATAATGATGTCTAATGAGACCCTGATCCCCCCCCATTTTTACGCCACTGAAGCCATTGTACTTACTACATTCGAATCATTTGAAACATATCGAGAACGACAGTAGTATGCACGAGCTGACTCGATCCTTCCTCTAAGATAACAGAGGTCTTCAACTTCTACAACGAACGCGCATGTCTTCAGCAATTCATAAATTGAAAAATCCAGGGGCAAATTTTTAATTAAAAGTTTGTAATAACAAGCATGTAATTTCTTCATCCATATAAGTTCACGAATCCCTCTAAATGGTCCATCGAGTTGTAATTAAAAATCTTTGGTTTAGAAGAAATTTTAAAAAATGTAATTCTCCACGACTGAATGAAAAATTTCAATGAATTTTATAACGTATTCAGGTGATATATTAATAACCTCAATATATAATTGATTGACACGTAAAGAACTTTGCACCATAATAACTTGTATAATAAATATATATAAAGGAACGTTTCTTCTCTTAAAATTTTTTACACTTTCCATAAATTTCCAGATTTTTAGTAATCAAATCTAACACTTCAAATTTTTTTGCCAAAGTTACTTGACAAGTCCCCTTTAAGGAAATTAAAGGAGAATAGGGGATAAGAGTAGGTTACCCACGGAACCTTAAACTAGAATACTGGGCATAGAAAAATTATTTCGAGTATAATTCGAAGTGCCTGAGAATAATTCGTGCAGAAAGACAGAATCAAATTCACACGCTTCCGTGGAATACAAAAGCCGGAATGGGAGTCGCCGATATCAATATACGTGTAGTTACCAGAGCGCAAGATTCGGTTATATTTGAAATTACTGAAGCAGAAACCAGGTTCCGATACTCTCTTACTTTCTGTGCGCGATATTTGTACAATTGTCCAAAGCTTGCAGTATATCTGAACGTATGTATTTCATTCATTCATACAGATTTTATTTTTCACAGATCTCTGCAACGAATCAGTCTCTCTCAAAGTCAGTTGACGTTTTATAACATGGTCCCAAGGATTTTTATTTTTTTAATGATGTTTAGTTTCCTCAATTCATTAAATTAAAATAAACTAAAATTCACTAAAAAAATTAGAATAAAAGTCATTAATTCAAAACCCAACCTTTAAATATACTATTTTCTAGAGATGAAACGGGCTCGGGCTCTATAGTTCATATTGTTTTCGGGCTGGGGCGGGTCAGGGCTCATCAGACGGATGCAACTGACAACGAAAACTGACAGTTTGGTACCGAAATCCTACAAGAAATTCAATTATGCGGTTCGTTTTCAAGGATTGTAGAAATACGTGTATATGAAAATTCGAAGAAAATTAAATGGTGTAATTTAGCAATTTTTTTTAAAACTTAAATCGTACGTCAAAGTGCTAAAGTTATATTTGAAGTTTTGGGCTCATGCGATCCCAGGCTCAAATTCCCATGAAGTATTTCGGGCTCGGGTGGGCTCGGGCCTCGAAAAATGAGCCCAAACCCATCTCTTTTATCTTCCCTCACAACTACTTTTCTATATATTTAAATTCTCATCGCTCAAATTCTGATTGAAGTATACACCCTATTATATAACTGAAATTATGTTATACCATAAAATAATGTGTAAATGATATGTTACCTTCAAGGATGATTATTTTGGGACAGTTTGATGTCACATAATGGGGACTGCGTAATAAAGTAATGGGGACTGCGTAATAAAGTAATGCAGAACCTCTTTTTCAAGTTCGTCATTACGCAACTATGCTTTCAAAAAGGATGGTTGCATAAAATGGGGAAATTATTTAAAAGTAGAATGAAGTTAAAGAAAGCGAATTGGTAGGCAGTAATGTGAGAAGAAAAGATTAGAAAATACCAGCACTTAGCAACTCATATAATGCTGAATAATATAAAATGATTATAATAATAAAATTGAGTGGATTTTTTAAATGAATTTATTGAGACTGTAAAATTTAACGTTTTTCTTTATTTTGAGTATTAATACGACTTTTTTTTTTCGAAAATATTATAAAATATTTCAAAATTTTACAATATTATATTTATAAAGAAATTACTTTAAAGATATTTGCTTCGGATGTCAATTGAGGATCACAAATAATAAAATGATTGATTAGTACATCGATAGATATTTAAAGATTTTCACTCATATTTACGAAGTTTTATAAAGGAATGCGTTAAAGTTATCACGCAACGGAATAAAAATATGAATATTTTACGTTCTTAGAAAATAGAAATTTATATACGTTTATTAATACAGATGGTTAAAATGCAATTTTTGACTGAATACAGCTTCTCTTGTTAATTTAGTAAAGTTTTTGATGAATTTTACTTTGTCATAATTTGCGCCCCTTTAATGGCGTAAATTATGACAAAAAATTGGCCTAATTTAAGTCAATTCATCGAAAATAAGTTTCTTCTACTTATTTGTAATTTTTAGAAACCGTGGAGGAGATGCATCTTTTATCTAAAATAATTAATTTCATTA
>QLNU02014176.1:5748243-5766308 GCA_006491805.2 Dysdera silvatica
GAATTGGCGCCCTAAAAATAATTGTTGCTTCATAGCAAAAAATATTCATTTTCATCTCATCAAGTGCCATTTGGTGGCCTCCTCCTCCTCCTTTTCTTCTTCTTCTTCTTCTTCTTCATCACCACCATCATCATCCAATAAATAGCATTATTTTTAGGATTATAAATATAAATTAGAGCAGGGGTTTCAATTTGATCTCATCCGGACCACACTCTCCAATGACTTCGATAGTTCAATTGGCAAGTTTACTAGACTACCGTATGGACTATCATTTAAAGGCTGACGGTTCGAAGTTAATCTTCAGCTTATGTCTTTTCTGCAATTTTTTTTTTTACCTCTTGTGTTCAAATAGAAAGTTAGTTTCTGAAAAAAAATGTGAGATGTTGAAATTGACTTTCTATTATTGCTCAATGGGGATTTTGTGGCCTTTTAGTTTTAAATGTACGATATTATTTACCTTCCATGGTATATTTTATCTTTAAAGATATTAGTTTCATCCTTTTCACAGTGATCGAACTGAAAGAATGATTTTGTTACTAAGCTCATATATTATTTCATATAGATTTTCCTTCTTATTGCGTTATATCCGCTTAGTGAACGTTGGCAATCACACTGGCGATCCCTCTCTTGTTCCTTGCTGTACGAAAACATGCTACAGCTGCCTTTCCCAACCATTACTGAAGTCTCTGGGCTATGGTGTTCTTCTTTTGCCAGGTCCTCGCCTACCTTCAATCTTTCTTTGCATGATGTTGTGCAAAATATTTATATGATTGATGTTTATTAATCATTGATTGGTGTTTATTAATCATTTATTGATGTTTATTAATCATTGATTGATGTTTATTAATCATTGATTGATGTTTATTAATCATTGATTGATGTTTATTAATCATTGATTGATGTTTATTAATTGTGTCATACGTGATCGATGTTTGTAAATTATATTTTGGTTTAAACGTCCCTTTAAGCTTTCCATTCCGTCTCATATAACTTATTATACTATATCCGAACTTGAAGCAACAAAGATGTTACTTTAATAGTTAACTTCTTGCTATTGATAGTATTTCCATTACCAACAGCAAGGAAATAACTATTCCAATCTTCTATATCACTGATTTGTTAACAAAATAAGCTAAGCTAATATTTTATTACATTTGATATAATTTGACAACGACACTGCGCACTATTAAAATAATTGAGAAGGAAACAAATTAACACAAATGAATAATAAATTTAATCGTTTACAGCTGTATCAATAGCCCTGGGTTATTTTCATCAGAATGGCCGACGATACAATACAACGTGTAATGCCAATCCGTGTTACAAACGTGTTACAACGATTGGCATTACACGTTGTATTGTATCGTCGGCCATTCTGACGAAAATAGTCCAGGGCTATTGAAACAGCTGTGAACGATTAAATTTATTATTCAACTGTGTTAATTTGTTGCCTTATCAATTGTTTTGTTACACTTTTAAGATTTTTGATTTGTATTTTTCTTTGAGACCACTATAAATCATCTCAAATGGGACCGATTATATAGCGTGATCTGCGAACTACTATTCAGGGATGGGAGCAGGTTTAGATGCAAAAAAATAGCTATTTTAGAGACTAAAATTGCAAAAAAGGAAACAAAAGGAGACTAGAATTTTAAAAAGGAAATAGAGAAAGAGACTGATTGTTTTGACATGGACTTGCCTCAAGAATGTTTTTTCTAATTTAATTATCCTACGAGAAGGCTGGTTAAGTTCAGAACGAAATGTTAATTTATTAGATCTAGCAAAGTTAATTTCAAAATTCTTCCAGATACAATAAAAACCGTTATTTCGTTTTGAACATAGATGGGGTATGGCCAACATTTTCTTTATTTCAATACAAAATAAGATTTACAGAAAACAATAAAATTATAAATGCATATACATACAAAATCTAGGTCCTCAACTGGTTTTAGGACCCAACAAGGACAGTTCCAAAAAACAAAATAATAAAATAAATACGTTAAACATTAAAACATAGATATCTATTAAAGAAAATGAGAGCAAATCCTTTTAAATATTAAAAAGTCCACACGTTCGTTAAAACATTCTTTGAAAGTGTTTAAATTTTTAGAAATAACTACTAAATCCTTTTTACTATTCTTAAATCTTGATTTTAAAGAAACATTATAAAACCATAAAAAAACGAAATAAAAAACAATTCTGTCTTAGAATTTTTATGATAGAAATTGGTAATTAGAGTGCTTTTCCTTTTTTCAACATCAGTTTGGAGCTCTTGAACTGTTTTGTATTATTTCTTTTCATAGTTTTTCATCAATCGAAAACCCTCTAGTATTTCTTTGACTACTTGAATCTGTACAAGGTCACATTTCTCCAAATCCTTTCTTAGCTTTTCTGTAGCATTATCAAAGAAACATCTGCTGATTCTCTGGCGATTTCAAGGTTCTTCCTCTTGTTTTTAAGGGTACAGTCCAAGTCTTGAATTTTTTTTCTTGAAAATCTTTGCCTCCTTCAGTTTTTGTTCCTTTTCCTTCCTTTGCTTCTCTTTTTCTACATTCAACTGCTCTTCTTTTTCTTTTAATCGCCTTTGCTTCCCCAGATATGCTTGGTAATGCTTATTGTCATTATGTGCCAAAGATATCGATTTCTTGATAATTGGTACAAAAAAAAAAAAGGGTTATTTTTATATTGCTTCATTCCATCTTTGATGACCAGAATTGAATTCAATGTTCTGAGAGACATTTGTGGACTAACATCAAGAATTAACTTGAAAACTGAAAATCGTCTTTCAATATCAGCATTTCCATGTGAAAGGCATAACGCTGCTTTCACCACCTTGGAAATAATAGGATACTTGGGAGATCCATCAGTGGTTTTTAGAGTAAAAAAAGTGTCTCTGTTACTTTTCGATTTCAATTGCATCTGATTTTTCACTTTCCACTTGAAGACATTTTCGCTCACCTAGGAGACTATCTTCACCAATATCCAAGGGAAGAACTCTTGCAACTAAACCATCGCAATCTATCGACAGCTTCTCTCTGTTTTTCTTTCTAATTTTTGTAAACACCCAAGAGCTTTTTTAAGCCTCAATGAAGGTATGAGAGCTTTCTTGATAAGGTGCATACAACCAGCAATATAATGTGATTGGACACACATCCGAAAAGTCAGTTTACCTTTTTGAGTTAGCAAAAAAACTTCTTTCTCAACTTCTCCAGACATATTAATAAATAACAGTTCTGCCAAATTTTTCTGCTGAAGTAAGTTCTCATTTTCCCAGTCAAACATATATAAATTTTTCAGAGCGGATGATTAACTATGCGAATTGCCAGCTTCTGAACTACTGAGAGCAGTTGCGAAAACGGAATATGAACCAGTGGACGATTACTTTGAAAAGTTTTAATGAAGGCCTGAAATAGCTCAGCAGGTAAAACGGTGAAGTGGAGCTCCATCAATATCCCAGATTTATTTAACAATTCAACAATATTTTTATAAGAGATTCTCTGATAGTGTCATTACTTTTCTTTGTGGGTACGAATTTAAAAAAATATGAACAGCAGGCCATTGCTCAATCAGTCTTTTGGCAGCATCAATAAAGGTTAACCACCTATTAGAAGTATGTTTAATGAGCTTATGTGCTGACAGTTTAAGTTCATTCTGGATAGTTTCAAAATCTTGCCACCTTAATGGCCAATCACCAAAACAGTTGTGAATGTTTGTCACCAAAGTGGATATATCATTCTCACCGAAAGTTTCAAGAGCTTTAAGGAATGCATTGTGAACTGTGTGGATTGGGCGTGTTCCAATAGCCACCAAGACTTTGGACCTCGTTTGTAAAAGATCCTCATTGAATAATCTATGCACCTTTTTATTAGCGTTAGGTCCATCAGAGCCTATCATTGACAGGTTATTTAAAATTAGATTTGCAAAACTAATTGCTGAGGAAATCTCAGAATGTGCAACTGCATCAGCTTTACCAAGAAAGATGGTTCCCAAATGTTGGGAAACAACTTCGGTTCTGGTCTCTGACCAATAACGAACAGGGATTTGCAACTCTTTTTTGTTTTCAATATTAGTCGTTTCATCATATGAAATAGTAAAAAGTATCAAGCCTAAATCTTCCAACATTTGATCATGAAAATATATACCAAGAGCATCCATTATGATATACCACATTTTTTGACTGACAGAAAAGTCAGATGGAGCTGATTCCGAAAATATGGCATCCAAAACTTGATTCCAGTCACTGGAAGAATTAGCTGAGAAATTGTTGCAAATATGCGCGAGTGTAAGAATTAACCATACAGTAGTTCTTTTATCTTTGAGCTCTTGGCGCAGTATAGCCCAGATGCTCTTGCGCCATAAAAAAGCCAAACAATCAATCAATCAATCTTTGAGCTCATTAGCGCTGACTAGTTATTTGGATTAGGCAAACTATCTGTAGCAATGTCAGTAAAAGAGCTACCAGATCGTTCTTCATCTTGAAGTGTTGAAACAGGCTCACACAAAGTCATCTGTTTTAGATTCACAGTCTCTCACAAGATTTTCTTACGTTTGACGTCACTAGCATGTTGTAGTAATGATGAACACCCTTATTTTCAATATTTACCACAGAAGTACATAGTTTGCAAAACGTCTCACATTCACTTTGTTTACCACACCACAATGAAAATTCATGACCGGTATTGTCTTTTTGTTTTAACCATAAGTTCCGAAATTTGTATTTACCCATAATGTATCTTTAGATTTTGCACTAAAATGCTTTTTTTTTTTACTTTTTCTTTCCCTGAAGCAATACAAACATACAGTAGAACCTCCATATAACGAAATGGATGGTTCCATAAAAAAAAAATTCTTTATATAGAAAATTTGCTATGTGGAAACGATGTATTCATGAACCAGGGTATTACAATATGATACCACAGTTAAAATCCCGCTTTACAGTAAAGGACTGTTTCTCATAAATAACATTCAACCATTTAAAAATAGAAGTTTTTAAGTGTGCGTATTGTATTTCCATCGTATTAGAGAACCCGATGTCGCTTACATGTCTACTTGATTTTCTCTCTTGGTTGATAAAAATTTCATTATATAGAAACACTTTCATATGTAATGACCATGGGGATTTACCAAAACTTTGCTATATAGAGAATTTCGTTATCATTATATAGAGGATCTACTGTATGTGTATATATAAGTCGTCGAGTTTCAAATTCAGTATTGTCCATTTTTACCAATTTTGAGAATAAATATATTGATACTCCCAGTTTGCTTCCTCATCGCAATGCATTCTGGGGTTAAAACAATCAATCACATGCCCATTTTTTTCGCATTTAAAGTAGGTGGTTTGTTTTCAACAGTTTTTTACAGTTTTTCGAAATCAACAAAATGGATAAGGCGAAATTTGAAACTTGACATCTCATATATATATATTAAATAAAGTGATAACCCTACACAGTAAGCTTTAAAATCATGACATTATAATGAAGTGCAGTTTAGTAAGGGCAAGTTTAATCTAATTTGACCAGACTTCATTAGAGAATTGGATAGAATGTTTTATTAATTTTTTTGTTTGTATTACGATATTGGTATGTGATTGAAAAACTGTTGCCAGTGTATTCGGAAGAAAAAGTACATATAATATATGCATATTATATTACTTTAAATATTCTCATAACACAATACACTATCTAAATTCCTCATCTTTTCTCCAGTATATTTGGCAACAATTCTTAAATTGCATGTAAATAATATCATTATACAAACAGTAAACAAATTAATACAACATCTACTTTAATTCCCTGATAAAGAGTAGCCAAACCTGATGAAACATGTTGGAATACATTTACTAAATTACATTTCATTATAATGTTAAATGTCTTTTTTAAATCGAAATAAAAATTTTATTAGATATACACAAATTATTAAAACTGATTTAAAAGTGCTTAATAACTCTCCACTCAAAAAGAGAAGCACAAATTGAACTAACATACCCCTCAGTTACGCTTCATCGGGGAGATTAACAATCGCGACTCGCGAGGTGAAGCAGCTTTTCGGCAAGGTTTCAATATAACTCCTTTCTCAATGGAGCTCAACTGTGCATGTCTATGATGTACAGACAAGTTCCACAGAGAGCAGATTTATATCGAGGCGCTGACAGAAAACTACTTCACCTCACGAGCTGCCAATAACCATTATATTATCTAAAACAAACATGAAAATGAGAAAATGTGACAAAAAAATGTTAGCTATCAAAATATTAAATTCTGCAATTACAGTAGTTCAACTTACATGGAATAACATAGCAAAGAAAGTGCAGATGGTATCTGTGATTTAAACATTGGCAAAGTCTTCATTGCTGATAATTCAACAAAAACATTGAAAAAATTTCAACGAAAAGAAGGATTTGGAAATTGGAGGAGAAAAAAGTTAAAAAAATTTCATATAAAAAACATTAAAAAAAATAGATAGCAATTTCTTTAAAAAATGACATTTAAGAGACCAAATAAATTCCTAAAAAAAAGAGACTTTTAGAGACAGATGAAAAAAAAATAGCTTTTAGCTAGAAAGGAGACTCACTCCCATCCCTGTGCTATTTGTGCTAGTGCACAGTCGAGCTTCCTTGAAATCAAATTCAATAGCGGAGATACGTTTGCTTAGGCTACTTAGCTTGTGTGCTATTTTTGCTGAAGTTAAATTACCTTTATCACATTTCACTTTTGCGGATATGGCTAGACGTTTTTACAAAATTACTTTCGCTTCGGTGAATTTTTATAAGCACGTGGTGGGTTTTATAAGCACTTGGTGGGTTTTATAAGCATAACATTTCAATTCAAGAGAGATATTTTGCTTTGCTATTATTGAAATCCGATGCTTAATAGCTAGTTGACGTAAGGTTATAAAGGTCCATTGAAGTGAATGTAAATTCATGGAAAAAGTAAGATACACATCTTTGAAAACTAAGCAGAGTAAAAATAATTAAATTTGGATAAAAAACACACTGTTATTTTGTAAAATAGTCCTAAATTTAATACAGAAATGATACTAACTAACGGAAACCTTTATTAGTTGTTAATCCTGATAAAACGAAGAAATTTTAAAACATTTTGAAGAAGTTATTGTTTTGTAAGTTCACTTACATATAATTTATCGTTTACTTTTAATTAATTCATATTATCTTTTACCTTATACGAATACAAAATTAAATTAGTTTGCAGTATTTTTTATTCATAATTATTTTTCGATTCACTAATTATATTATACTAAAATTAAATACTCACGGCTTGCTCATATAGATTTGCAGTTTAGTAATTTTTTACAATATTTAAATAATAATTAGATTTCTATATTAGCCAAAGATTATCGGTGTTATCAAGAATGTTTAATTTTATCGATAAATGTATTTTAAAATTAGAAAATTGAATACATAACTCGGACTGAAGGAATATGGGTGCTATTTTATGCCCATAGGCCTCATATAATTTTGCAGGAAAAATGAGTACTTTTACTTTCTTCCAAGTTCTCAGTTATCTCAACGCTCAACGGATCTTGACTGAATGAAAAGAGGTCAAAACTCCATCTTGCGGGGTAATGGGTCTGCGTTATTACGTTTTGTTTTCTTTTCGCCCGAATTCTCACCTAACGAACCGCAACCAGTTTAGGCATTAATCATGGGACCCAGTTGTCATTCCAATACCATTAACAGGGCATTTGTTCCACATCGATTGTTTCCAATTAATCGTTCACCTCGATGGAATGATGACAGCAACAATGAAACAAACCGTCATCTGTCTTCCAGCGATCTCTGCTCTTGACCTCCAGCAATTCATCTCTGAAAATTCCATTCCGTTTCCATCAATTTGCTGAAACCTCCATCCATTGCTTTCTCATCAAAAACCTTTATTGGGGTTTTACCCCGCTTATCCTGTCTAAGATTGTTCATCGTGCAGTCTTGGGAGGTAAAATGAAAATAATAGATGAAGAGTTGTTAAAAATAAAACATTGAAAGAAAATGTCGCATATGCAGACGTTGATACAACTGCAGCGATGATAAATACAGGTGAATAATTTTGCTAAAATGTGGCAATAAACACTCTGAGAAAAGTGGTTTTCCTAATAAACCATCTCCTTAGATGTTATAAAATTGTCGAAAATTTTTCTGGGCCTAATGCTAGTGCAGACTTTTTGACAAAGCTGCACAGTCAATTGATGCTTTACCTATGTGTATATGTGTACATACGCAATGTTATAGGTACTTTATGACAAAAAGGTATCATAGGTCGGGAGCTTTCTCAAACGATATTAGATTTTGGATTTCATTAAAATATTTTGTGTTTTAAAAATTACTAATAAGAAGAATCGGGAGAAAAAGTCTTAATATATCCTCATGTTAGGCAAAATGTTAGTAACTATTTATGTAAAATTTTATTTCAATTTAACTTCATTTAGTTTGGCTTAATTTTATGTAGCTTGACTTAGTTTATCTCTTCATTTAACTTAATTATATATTTTACTTAATTTTATTATTTAACTCTTCACAGGGCGAAAATATCTGATCTATTGTGATTGAACAATCACTGCTGGCTTAAAATTATACGTATGCAAAACTATGATACATACATTAAAGCCGTTTTTTTATTCGAAAGGCCCATATGATGATTGCATTTGTGCTCTGCGTGAAATTTCTGAGCTGCACCAGAATTTTTCCATTGCTTAAACGCCATTTCAATTTTTTAACTTCAAACGTGAGACGTTTCTAATAAATCCATTGAATGGTTGTATCAGCAGTGTGTATTCAGTTCTAAGCATTCTGTCACTACCTTATTCCTGGTCTTGAAAAAAATTGAAGAACCTTCAGACTGTAGAAAAGGGAAATTAAATTCAGCTCATACCGAAAGAAATCCAGTCCGAAAATAAATATGTACTTTTAGCTCTAAAGTTAGCCTTTACAATTTATTTTCGGTATTCAGTTATTGAAAATGGAAAAGTATTTCCTAAAAGGATTGAAACTTTTAAGGTTTCGGATTTTCAGAAAGCAGCAAATTGGTTTTTGAACTTGCAGATGCATGAAAATTGTTTCCTTTTAAGACACACTGTCCCCCCCACTCTCTTTCTCTCGTGACCAAATTAAAATATGTATTTTCAGTTTCTTTTATATGAGCTTTTTTGTATATTAAAATTAGAGTCATTTAACTCTCTATTTACATGAAATTCGTTATTGAAAAGCGATCCTATTGAAAACTGAGTTTATTTCGAAATTTACGAACTGGAAAATTATCTTTATGAGATTATTAATTATTAAATAATTTAACAAGTTTATTGATTTAAGAGATCGTTTAAGTAATATTTGTTGCTTAAAAATGATGATATTTAATTTAATTTAAGGCCGTAGACAGAATTTAATTTCGGGTAAGTTCAAAAATTTTTACAGAATGTATCGATTCAATCACGGCATGCTAGACCGTAGCCTGGGGATTTTTTCGAGAGAAAGACAGGGCTGCAGCCAAGATGGGGCTAAGAGATAATCCCTCCCCACTGAAAATAGTGGTTTTCAAAAAAAAATATTTAGAAATTTACTATTTTTTTTTTTTTTTGTTTTGAATAAAATCGTTCGTCGATCAATCGCCTAGGTCCTTTCTAAAATCTATTCAAGAATTCATGATGGTTCATTCGTCTAGTAGGTCAAGACATAGGCGGCTCAACGCGGGGACCCTGGTTCGAATCCGAGATGAGGACGGCGTCTCTTTTTCTCCCAAACAAAAATAGCTCTAGTTTGAGCTACTAATACGTGGGTGTCAAATTTATTTGTAATAAAAAATCGTTCGTGACGATGAAAATTATTCTTTGACGTCAAAAACTCATCCAAAATAGATTTCAGCGGTAGATCTTGAGTACATCATGTTTTTTTACAGAGGTCTGTCTACTCTGTAATAGGGATAATGGAAATTATAAATTCTAGTAAACCTCTATAAGTTTTCAAATCAAATTTACATTGATAAATCTATTCATTAATGTTAAATATGTGTCTGCTGATATATTTAGTATTATTAAATACGTGAATAAAATACATCAACACATTCACGAATTCTACGGCCCCTATAAATTTCTGAGTACCTCCTGTCATTTTCACAATCTCCTCTGTAACAAGCGCCTAGCTATGGGCCTGAGGGGGGGAAGGGAAATATTACGGAAATCATCGATACAAGCACCACGCGTTTGAGTTAAAGGATATATCGATATGACATGCACCAATACAATTGCAACGTATATAGATATAATTGTACTAATTTCAAGGCAAACTTTAAAAATATTTTTACAAATAACCAAATGGGAGAGCATTTTCAGTAGAGGACATGACATTTGTAAAGTAATGTAAGCTCAAACTGAAAAGGAAACGCGTAAGTTCTCTTCCCCCCCCCCTTTTTATACAAAAAATAAGTACCTCAGGTTTACGTTCGCCAAAATTAGTCCATTTATTTTTATTTACATTCATCAAAAATTTGTCCGTTTATTTTTATTTGCATTCATCAAAAATTAGTCCGTTTATTTTTATTTACATTCATCAAAAATTAGTCCTCCTGGAAGATTTAATAAATCGATTTTTTAAAATTTCGTCTTCTTGTATATCAGTATTACGGTGAGTACGTAAGAATGCTAACATATTTAGCTTATTTTCTCCCGTTGAGTTTCTTAAATACGTTTTCAATCACCGTAATAATGAAAATGTTCTTTCTGTCGTTGCAATAGAAATCGAAATGGTAGCAAGAATCTTTAACAACGTGCGTAAGTTTTGAAAAAGACTCGGGTCACATTGTACAAGTGCTTCCATTGCGTAAGCATGTTTCGCATCTATTTTGATCCATTTGTGCCTCTAAACAGAATATTCAGCAAAAGTAGATTATTATATTAAGGGAAAGTAAGTCAACATTCTAGAAAAATAAATGTCTCCGCGATATTATTATCTATTAACTTAGAATTTACGTCAGATACGAAGACTAAACGTGGTACAAGAGCATAGAAAATGTATAATTCATGCTTTTTTTTTCAAAATACACATTCATTTTAAACTTATATTTGATATTTTTTAACTAGAAAAGCCACTATTGAAGCAAATAAAATACAATTTTTATGGTGCAGTTATTTAAAATCGTTAAAACGATAGCATTGCTGATAGCTATTTCGATAGCGTTAAACAGCTATCGTCGTCAGAGCGAATGGCGGCTTCTGTTTATGTCCGTGCTGTTGGTCGGTGTTGCCATCACGTCGGTTGGAAACTTGATTGGGCGGAGGAGTAAAGCGTATTTGTGGAGACGTCTTCAGCCGTGAGACCCAAAAGATTTTTCCAAGTGGGTGAGATAGAGTTACTAAGGAGTTGATCATTAACTGCAATATTGATGTTTGCTAGAATGTGAAATGCCTCAAAGAAACTGAGATCAAGTGTTGAGTTGACTTTTTTATTAATACGTGCATTGGAGAATAGAAACTGATGTCCGAATTCCCATGAATGTTTTGCCAGAGCCGATTTATGAAATTCTTGCTTTCTGACATAAGCTTCGTGTTCATTTAGTCTGAGGCGCAGTGCTATTCGTGTTTGACCGATATAAATTTGGCCACACTGGCACGGAATGGAATATATGCCGCAGCTGTCAGAATCCGGGATGGTATCCTTAAGATGAGAAAAGCCTATTTTGTTGATCGGAGTGAAGGTAACGCGAAAGTTGAATTTTTTGAAAAGCCACGTTTTATGTTCAAAAACACATTTTCAAATTTTTTGCAATACCTCCATAAATTACAATAACTAGTATGTGTATACTTAAAGGAATAAATAATACAAGTAAAAATAAAATAAAAGAATGACGTTAATAAAGATGTGTTCCCTGTATCGGTAAGGTGAAATTGAAATATAAATGCATCATGAAAAATAAACGAGAAAATATCAAATTTTCCTTCGGGTATTACTTATTATTCATAAATTTATGATTGTAGTTTGTTATCAAAATTGATTTTTTTTATAATGTTCCCTTTTAAAGAAAATTGCTTGTATATTTTTTCTTTCAAGTATTCTCAAATTAGTAATTTATACAATGAGATCGTGTTGTTAGAATTTTGATAACTATTCAAGTTTTGAGAGGGTTTTTTCCCCCTTTTTACAAGTTCGACAAGTAAACACAAATAATTTTTTTCAGCGGTCCCATTACAAATTTAATTTTGAGGGGGCCGATGCCTAAGGTCCCCCCAGATATGGGCCTGATTTATTTCAAGTTTTTTTGTGAAATCACTAGCTTTTAGATTTGCTTCTTTCGTTTTAGTTAGCATTAGCGACCAAGAAACCAATTAGTTTATATAAAAAATATTTCGCAGGCTTATTAAATTAGTTACTTACTAATTATTTGTTAGTTAGAATTGAACATATTTCTTTTAATTTGCATTTATTACGCAAGATACTTTATCTGATTATAATTCAGATTGACACCTAATTTAAAATCTCTAGTTCTAATTTAAACTAGCCCATTAGACTTTTTATTTAATTTCCCTGTAGTTAATTAATTTATGTTTAGGATTAATTAACAGTTGAAAGTACGTTCTCTATTTAATTGGGTTGTTTAAAATTATTTTTTCTTTCATTCCAAAATATCCGTGTGTAGAAATATTTTGCAATTGTAAAGGAAATGCTTGGCTTCATTAAGTGGGCTATAATTTATTTATACAGTCATGATTTAGTTGCACTGACACCTTGTTTTGAGTGCCTAAACCATTTTAGCCGAATTGCTGTTGGAATATATTTTGTGCCAGAGCTTTTTTAGGTATATCTATGCACAAAGCATGATTGGCACAAAGGCCATTGCAGTGTTTTTAATCATTTGCCGATGAATTCACCATAAGGAGGGTCGAAGAAGCAGAAATCTGCAAGTAGGTAAAATTATAGCGATTATTTCAGAATTTGGAAACACAAAAATTTTAATAAAAACTTTTTCCTATGATCACTATGTTTTTGATGGGACAATTTTACTATCCTTATGTCTGGTGGCGTTTCATACAAATCACGTGATATTTTTTAATCTTCTCGACAAGAGAAGAACCTTTATTTCAAAACTGGACTCTTTGAGTGTAGTTATGGCTTTGATTTAATGGTTGTTTACAATTTATATAAATTCACGAATGCAAATATGCTTATATCACTTATATTTATATATATATATATATAAATTTTAATACAGTGAAAACTGTCTATAACGGATACTTTCCTATACTATTCTATAACCATTTTTTTCCGGATTCACCGTTGTTATATATAGGTATATTTTCTTACAACAATGTCTTATTTCGGTCCATTGAGCACCGTAATAAACAGATTTCACTGCGCCAATTTTTATAAATTTAGAATTGTTTTCGTCTTCCGAATAATCCACTTCTAGTACCAGGCAGAAGTTCTGTTAGAAGTTTTACTTTTTATAAAAAAATTCTATTTATTCATCGTAAATATTGACTATGAATGTCATTTTCATACTGTAATATATACCACATATCAAACTATATAAATTCATATTAAAAATTCATGCATTATTAATTACTAATGTTTGGAAGAGAAAGTCGACATTTATTTAAGCAATATTACTATTACGTTCTGAAATGGAGACAGATATTTTAAAAAGTAGGTCTTTCCCTATATATTCAGTTAGAAAACGGCCATTTTTATCATATTTAATACTAAACAAATTAAAAATTTGAAATTAAATGACAAACCATAGAATCAAACAAAAATAAATAACAAAAATCCTCTGAAATTAATTTGTACTAGTATTCTATAAATTCTAATGTTGAACCAATTAGTCGGCTGAAATTCAAGAATTAAATTAAACTTAAATCGATAGTTGTAGGATAACTGACAGAAATTAACTAAATTATACAGCCTTGATCAAAAGTATTAGGCATCTTAATTTTTCTACTTGAACTGCCGATGTGTTACGTAAAATCACCTGATTTGTTTATGACTACATACGTAGTAAAAGTTGAAAATACTTGTGACTACATACCAATGGCGTATTCAGGGAGATATTGATGGCGTTGTAAACCCTCAACGTTGCAATGAAATTTTGTATATTTAACATAGGAATATGTGAGTTGTAGCTCTGTAACCCCCCATTGAGCCTATAAACCCCCCACATAAACTTTCTGCATATGCTGCATATGTAGTATAAGTTGAAATACACATTTCATACATTTAGTTATATTACATGTATTTAGTTACATTAGTAGTTTCAAATAAAGGGATTTCAGCAGGGTGCCTAACACTTTTGATCAAGGTTGTAGTAATCACGTAAAAAAATAGATTGCCCTGAATGATTCGTTACAACGAACTTTAAAAATTCACAGATTAACGAATGGCGTTTCAAAAATTAAGAAATATATAAAATAAAGGCTTTGAACGTAATGAAAGTATAATTATGGTATTAAATGCACTGAATATGACGTTTCTATATGTTGAAAGAGCAATTTTCCCCCATGCATCTCCCTCCCTCCCTCCCATATACGAGTGAGTAATGACATCAATATGTCTTTCAACAGAATTCGGTTGCCCGATTTCTTGGCCTTTTGCAAGGATATCAGTATTTTTAATAATTGCTGAGGCATATGGAAGGGTACAATGAAACAATTGGACATAGGTATTTTATGGCTTTGTCACCCTCCTATTCAGGGCCTATGAGAGGGGGGGCAGAAGGTGCTTCTGCCCTCAACTTAGTAACTCGATATGTGTTAGACGTGTATGTATGTCAATTTTGAAGGGCCTCAAAACTATTAAGGGGGGGGGGGCATTTTCTCTGAAAGACCTTGCTCCTATATATTCATGCCATTATATAATAGAATGGCACCACATTGTGCCACCACTTTTGCGTTGCAAAGTCCGTAGGTAACGGCAGCTGAGTACCACTTGAGACACGGGGCACTGCCCCCGTGCAAGTTTCATGACCGCACAAAATAACAGGAAGGAGACTCGTTTAATGAAATCTTAATTTTAATCAAAATTTAACAAACGCATTACTTAAATTAACACGTAATAGGGTTAACGTGCTGAACTACATATTGCTTAACACGAGAGTGCTCTAAAATGAACTTAAAAGTAACTGCTATGTAACAACGAGAGCCCAAAGTCACAGCGATTAAAGATAATGATATTACAACGGCTCAGCCGTTAAGGTTCGTTGCTGAACGACTCAGCTACACGAATGTGATTCGTTCACCACAGTCAACATCAATTACATGAAACTGAAGAGGTATTTGCCCTTTGTTTTTATATTTAGATTAATTTATTACAATAATACATTCTAATTAACGACAATTCCTGGTTAACGACGATTTTCGGGGTCCCAGCAAATGTTTCATCAAATTACGCACATCTCTGGTTAAGGCCTTTTTTCCTTTAACCACGTAGTTTTTCTGTCCCCAAATGATCGTTATGGGAGAGATAATTGTCCTACTCATGCGGAAATATAAGAAGACAATCGTTAATAATGGAGGATTTTGTTCTACTGCACGGGAACAGGAGCAGGCAATCGTTATTAGGAGAATTCATTACTGCACTGAAATAGAAAAATACAATCGTTAATGGGAGAAATTATTGTTCTACTGCACTGAAATAGAAAAATACAATCGTTAATGGGAGAAATTACTATTCTACTGCACGGAAACAGAAGCAGACAATCGTTAATGGGGGAAATTATTTTTCTACTGTACAGAAACAGAAGCAAATTTCCCCTTTTTATCCATGCTAGTAATATCCTTGCGCGAAATTCACGTACTTCTATATTAAAGTCGCAAAATGACGTAGGAGTAACGTGTCTGCTGTATAGAACATCCGGCAGGTTTGATACTGACCTTTTTCCAATTTCTTTTTTTTTTTACCAATCCCTATTTCCAAGTTCGAGTCTCTAGGCAGTAGAGGTTTGGAACCCGCAGAAAAATTAACCTCTAGCTTATTCCTAACAACTTTAGGCGTCCTTGCGCTATAAAATCATAGGCATAAATTTCACGTGCCAATTCTTTAATCGCAATTTGTGAATAAATCCAAACTAAAAAAAATTAATTTACTGATTTTATGAGAAAATCCAAATTGTGGAATTTAAACATGACGTAAAGCAGGAGAATTTTTTTAAAAGAAGGGAGTTCGCTTATCTTAGAGGCAATATGTGTAATTATAAGCCACCATATTTAATTTCATGAGATTTTACTCGTGGGTCCTGAAAAACTCTGAAATGATATTAGATGTACATTTTACTATAAAAATTGGTTTTTTATTGCAAATATATGAGGCATGACATGCTCGAAATTTATTAATGTTGGATATTAAAACAGAGTTAACCGGTACATGGTGAAATTAATCCGAACGTTATGGCTGGTCGTAAAATCTATCGCAAACGAACGCAATGGATAAGTACTTAAATTTTATGACGGAATCTCAGAAGATCGGCTAATTTTTCTGCTCACTTCTCGTAATCTCATGGCGATAGTAAATTACAAAACAAGGGGAGCGATGCCAGAAGAAGATTTTTTGTGTAATTGCTTGGAAAGAAATTAAAAAGCTTGCAAATACTTCTGTTTTATTTACATCAAACGCTTTTACTAGCAAATTTTCATTGTCCTTAAAAATCGGCGGTCAAAGCCTATTTAATCATTATCTTTGATGGTTACAAAGGCTTTTATTTTACCATTTTCAAGATAAAAGCCTCTGACAAATGCGAGGACTAATTCCCTGTGCATCAATCCATAGCAGCGTAAATCATATTTCAATTATATATTATACATTTGCATTTATATTTTGTCCAGAGGCATTGAGAACTGGACAAATATTTATGAAATTATCGAATGCAAAAGTGGTTTTACATCGGCGGAGTGATCTACACAAATTTGAGAACGATTGCTGCTGATGCGTGTACCAGAGAACTAACAGTGCGTAAAAAAACAACGAAACAAATCAAAATTTTACGGGCTACTAAATGACTAGACACGTGCTAAAGTATTGTTTAAAATACTTAAAGTATTGCTTGAAGTTTTTAAAGTATCGTGTGAAGTATAGTAGACAATTTTATGACTTAGTGTAAGACAAAGGCTGCAAACTGTTAATAGATGTAAACAAAAACAATTCAAATCCATCTGAACGCCCTGGACTTCCACAAATTTTCCATGCATGAACTATAAACACGAGACTGCGGATACTATGTGTTGATGCCTTTATACATATAGTGAATCGGGGGAAGAAAGTTTAACTATTCAACGACATTATATTTAGGCGTTTTCAAATAAAATAATGTGGGTATCGGAAATGAATACTATGAATATTTTTATACTTACTGAAAGATTTTGATATCAAACCTCATTGTTTTATGTTAGGTTTGTGGCACTTTTTCATACCATGGCATTTTGGGCATCTTACCCCGAAGAACTGGGTAAGATGGCAAAGTTGTATTAAGTGTACTTACGTTAAATTAATAGGAATGAAACATCATTTATTGAAAACATAGTAGGAAAAACACAGGGTATCTACTGAAAAGAAAATTAAAAACATTTTTTCAGCGATTATTGATGAATTTGTGAAGTATTTTTCAGATATTAATAGCCATGAATTGCCTTTACCACTGGCTACCGTTACTGTGGATCATATCTGTTATATCTGATAACATTGCTGATATCTGATTGCATATATCTGATATCATCATCTGTTATATCTGATATCATCATCTGTTATATCTGATATCATTGCATACATCTGTTTCTGGTGTGCATGTTTCGTGCAGCCATTCCTTGCAAATGATACACTCTAACCAAGGTACTTTAGGCCCTTTTTTATCATAATAATTTATGTTGCAAACAACACAGTTATTTTTGCTGCCTTTGCCTTACTTCTTTCGAATTTGCAAATCACTAACTTTTCCGTTTTGTTTCCTCTTTTCTACTTTCATTTTCACTTTCTCGATGTGTTCATGTTCAGTTAGTAGACTTACTGTCGTCATTCTTTTTTTCTTCTCCTTTGGATGTAAAATAGGAATAGGAAATATGTCCTCAAACGAACACTCTGC
>QLNU02014176.1:5766408-5779436 GCA_006491805.2 Dysdera silvatica
ATGCCCGTAGCCGGAAGGGGATCTTAGGAATAGATCTTAGGTAGAATAATTATGTATTCGCATTTAAATCATACACATGTCCAAAATTAAGGTTGCATTCAATGCTCTTTCAATGGGAGAGGTACATATTTTGCTCTTTAACTCTCGTTGTACTTTATTTATAAAAAAATCATTTTGCAGAAAGTTAAAGAGCTATAAACACTTAACAGAATTACAAAAAAAAAAATTTTTCGAGTATCCTATGAAGGAGGATTCACGAACAAAAATCAAAAATTATACAAAAATTGAAGGTAAAAAACAAAAATTCGTAAACAGATTTTGGATAACAAATTTGCTTACATAAACACCAACAATCATTTTCTAATAATCCTTCATGTTCATGAGAAAAAATTTGTTATTCTAGGTCAAGTTTTTACAAGTTTTCATTTTGAACTCTCAATATTTGTATCACTTTTAATCGTGGATTGTTCTTCATAGGATACCTGAAAAAAATTATTTGTTTTAATTCTGTTAAGTATTTATAGTTATTTATTAATTTTCTGCAAAGTGATTTTTTTGTAAATGCAGCAGAGCGGGAGTTAAAGGGCAAAATATGTACTTCTCCCATTGAAATAACATTGAATATAACCTTAATTTTGGACAGAGTGTAGATAATACCTCCCAAATTGGAGGGGATTTTTTTTTTTAAGTTGCAATATTTTACCTAATTATCCTATTTACTTTTTATTTACCACTAATAGGTGACACCTTTATCCAAATTCCGGCTCTGAGTTCCTCAGCAGCTGTAAACATGCTCCAATCAAACTTGAAAGATCGCCAGCGTACATTGAATTTCGACCAATTGGAATGCATCAGAACAAAGTTAACTGCTTCATGTCCAAGTCCGCTATACATAAAATTGCTTTCTAGAGTGGTGGACAAATGGCCGTCATGGGCGGACCCTTCAACACTTTCAGTTCCATCCACGTTAGAGGAAGTCGTTGACCTTCTATTGTCGGACCTAAAGGAAAAGTAAGCGAAGTTCATAGCCTTGTTACATCCACGCGCTTTTCCAATTCAATCAATTAAAGTTACAATATTTATGCTGATGTCTGTAAAAATTGCAACACCATGAAGGAATCATGTGATTGAGCTGAAACTTTCAGGAAATGCAAATTAGGGTATGCTATTCAAATGATTAGAATTTCAGAGTCATCACGCATGCGTGGGCTGAGCAGCGCCCTCTGAACTGCTGATGGATCCGTATAAATAGAGGGCTGTAGCGGGGCGTGTATGGCTATCTACTAGTGGTAAACGTTACATGAGACGTCACTATGCCTCTACGAAGAAAGAGGGCGACATTTCAGCAAGTTACGGAGTTTGAACGGGGACGAATGATCGGCCTTCGTGAAGGAGGGTTTTCTTATCGTGCAATAGCAGCTCGTATGGGGCGTAACAGCAGCACAGTGATGCGAGTGTGGAAGCAGTGGGTTCAAGAGAACCAGACAACTCGGAAATCCGGGAGTGGACGCCGAAAGGTGACGTCAGCACGGGATGATAGACACCTGGTCCGCATGGCGGTGACGGACCGTTTTGCTTCATCTGGACAGTTGGCAGAACGTTGGTGCACTGCTACAGGTGTATCATTGTGTGCTTCATCAATTCGTCGGCGTCTACTGCACCGTGGACTGCGTGCAAGAGTTCCTTTATACAGGATCCTCCTGACGCAAAACCATCGGCGCCTGCGGCTACAATGGGCTCATGGACATAGAGACTGGCGTGCTGATTGGCAACAAGTGGTGTTTTCTGATGAATCCCGCTTTAATTTGGGGTACAGTGATGGCCGCATCCGTGTTAGACGCTATACCGGTGAACGCCACCTTCCGGAGTGCGTTATCCAACGTCATAGTGGACGAACCCCCAGCGTTATGGTCTGGGGTGCGATTGCGTATCATGGACGATCTCAGCTGCTACGAATTGTGGGTAATCTTAACAGCAACCGGTACATCAATGAAGTTCTGGAGCCCGAAGTTGTTCCCTTCCTTCAAGGCATTCCCGGAGCTGTATTTCAACAGGACAATGCCCGCCCACATATTGCCAGGAATGTTCAAGACTTCTTTTCATCACAACAGATACAGCTTCTTCCTTGGCCTGCCTATTCGCCGGATATGTCGCCGATTGAACATGTGTGGGATTTCGTTGGTCGGCGTCTCGCTCGTGATCCTCGTCCCATAGCTACTACAGATGAACTTTGGGGTTGCATATAAGCAATCTAGAAAGCTTTAATGCTCAAGACTTGATTTGTTCAAGGCTTGAATTGCTAGAATGCTCAGGCACACATTCAACATATGTTTGATTCCATGCCACGTCGTATAGCATCACTTATTGCAGCGCGTGGTGGCTTCACCAAATACTGATTTTCGACATGTAATATTGTTTTTTTGCTTTGTAATTTTAATCGTTTATTTGTATCAACACAGGTCGTTTGTACATTAAATTTCATTCAATTCGGACGAGTCCTTCATGGTGTTGCAATTTTTACAAACATGAGTTTATTTTAGATACGGAAGACTGAATGCTCACTTTTAACCGCCTTCCCGTTACGTATTTCGAATCTTGAAATCTTCTATTGCTGCGAATGCAGCAACTGCAGAATGTGAGTGTGAGACCATTCCATTTCAAAATTTTAACACTCATGTCTTATCCCATCTGTACAAAAAATGGCAGTTGGAATGGGACAAGCAAGTTTTTAATAAGCTTCACCTCAATAAACCTCGCATTGAGGTGTGACGGTCTAGCAATAGGATTGACCTGCGTAACGAGGTCACTCTGGCTAGATTTCGCATCAGGCATATACGCTTCTTCCATCAACATCTCTTAAAAGGGGAAGATGCCCCGATGTGTTCGACATGTGGTGAACAATTAAATGTTTTGCATATTTTAACCGCTTTGTTATTAAATTTTAACCAACAAAGTTCATGAGCTTTTATCCAAAATAAATTTACACTTCGCAACATGTTGTGCGGCTCTTTTAACCACGAAAGTATTTTTAACTTTTTATCTAATATTGGCTTCTTCCATCTCATATGATTTTTTATATAATTTTATTTGGTACATTTAATACGTTACCTTCAATATATTTTTACCATTTTAGATTTAACTTAATTTTGGTTTATAACTGTGTGCACGTTCCCGCCTTGATTGGCGCAGAATGGCCATTGCTGTCCTTGCGCCATAAAACTACAACCAACCAGCCAACCAATTTGAAATGTTCACAATGCAAATTATAAATAAAAAAAATTTTATTGGTTATTATGTATCACTCACAGACCTGAGGAACCGTCAATTAATGGTGAAAAAAAAACTTTTTTAATAATAATTATCGAGGCATCCATAATCCTCTCGCAACCCTGCGTAACGCTCCGCGACCATGATTTGGGTTTGCAACCTGAATTCGGAAATCCCTCTCATCTATAGTACTGAATGTGGTATTATTAACAAAAGGTAATATTATTAACTGAAGGTGGTATTATTAAAGGAGTGTAGTATTATTGACCTACTATTGACATTAATAACAATGCAAGGTAATAAAAAGTGGATTTTTGCTTTCAGATACGGCTACAGGACTATCCGAAAAGTAGCTACTTTTCTAGCTTGCACGACGTATGGACTAAGGGAAAACGAACTTATTGAACTATTAGCTTCGACAATGGACCCTTCCGAAGACACCAAAAAACAAAACTTTAGGTCCAATACGTTGCTAACAACGGTAAAGGAAATGAGTAGGTACTACAACATTCTTGTGGTCAAATCCCTATTCAGATCTTCAAATTGACTTTTATAATAGCAAAACAAAAATAGTTCATATTCTGACTCATAGGCCTTTAAATTTCTTTAGGCTTTAATAGGCCTTAAATCTGACTCATGGGCCTTTAAATTTCTAAGAAAAATAATTTTCAATTTATACTCTTTTCATTAATTCTTAAATAAAAATTGCTTAATGCTGTAATTCATTAAAAAATCAATGATTTTATTATATAATCATTTAAAATTAAAGAAATTGTGCTAAATTTTTATATGCTTCTATTTATCCGATCATCGAAAGTCAATACCGTGAAAATTATCTTTTTTGAATTTCTCTAATAAAACTTAAATTAATATAGATTATGTGTTGTTGTTACATCAGAACATTCCAAAAAGAAAAAAAATTTCCGCCATCCATTTTTGTTCAAAATCTTTTTCCACCTTATGCATTCTAAATCTTATACTTTTTTGAATCTTAAAGAATGTGTTTCCTAATATAAATAAAAATTCATTTGGCTTGTAAAAAAATATAATCTCAACAGCACACGCCATAATATATATATTTTTATAGTATGTGGAAGGAAATGTAATTAAATTTAATTCACATGCGAGAACTGATTAAAACCCTTGTGAATAAATACAAGGAATCTCTCTAAAATATAAAAGAAAAGTTAAGTGCCAATGGCGAGCACTGAAGGTACATCGAAGAATATCCATTCTTCTACCTCGTACTTTAATACTCAAAACACTGCAGTCGAAAATTCTCCTACATCAAAAATCCATTAACTCTCTAAAGCTTCGAAATCAGTGTTTTCCCCAAAGCTAAACGGGCTAGGTTAAAAAAAATAATTTCTGATAAATATGAACATAATCAAGAAAATTGTTTAAAATCATTTGCGATGAAAAATTTTCAAATCCATAAAGTTGTAATTAGTTACAAAGTTTGTTAGTTTTATATTTTTGATTAACTAGTATTATAACAACTATTTCATCAGATGAAACAATTCCTAATTTCTATTAACAAATACATGTAAAATCATTTTTAATTATTTTTCTAACATTTTTAACTTTTAATTACGGTTTCTACTTTCCAAGAAAATCAAATCGTCTACCAAATAATCTAAATTTCATTATAAAATCGAAATTTTCGCACATCAATTCACAATTATTAATTTAAACTCTTCAGTTAACCACTCGATATATCATATAAATATTCTTTCTTTACTGCAGCTAAACTTTTCTTACGATACGATTCCCCCTACTATAAGACCTCGAGTAGTTTTTGCAAGCTTGTACACACACTATAGAAATCAAATTTAGCATCAAGAGAGTTTTTTCTGGCTCAATCTAAATATTATTAACCCAAATATTAAATCGTTGAACATTATCGGCCTTCTCAGAGTCGGCTCGATTATCACGGAAATTATTAACAATTAACCATAAATGGTACAACAATCAAGACTTCGAGAGAAAAGGCGCATATCTAAGCGTTCTGCTAATTGAATCACCGAACCATAGCTGAAAAAAACCTTATCTTTTTACTTATATTTTCGATTCTCGTTTGAGCCTTAAAACGTGGACGTCGATAAACTGATGAAACTCCCCCTTTCCTTCCACAAAATAATTACAAAATACTACCCTGGTAGCTTTGTGTATTTAGTACTTTGGTAGCTGTGTGATTTCTGAGAAGGGTAATAATATCTGGGGGAAAATATATATATTACATAACTGTGGATATAGATTGTCCCTTGCAAAGTCATCACAATTGCCACAAAAGCGGTTTGGTTAGTTACTTAGTTTTTCAAACGACATCTTTAAATTCATTATCACTGTTTACACTAATTTATTTCAGATTCAAAATTTTAATTTCTTGTCGTTCAAACTAAAATTTTTGACAAACGGGTAGCATGTGTGTAATCCATTGAATCAATTAATTAAAAAGCGGATATAAAAAGACACTAATGCTGCCATAACACAAAATCCGACCTAAATACGTATACATGATTCCTTTCGGAAAACAGCTAGTGCCCTCTTCTTCTTCTTTTCACCATGCCTTTATGGCGTGCTCGTCAGCCATATTGAATTACGTTGTTCTTTAAATCATTTTGTGTGGATATTAACGTATTATTATAGGAGAATATTAGTTTGCCAAATATATTCTGTGTATTTGTACAAAGTAAGCATGGGTAGACAAAAAAAAAGCCAGACGACGTTTTATGGGTTTAGGCGCCAGAGCCAGGCTAAAATAAACCATGGAAATCCCATAAAATGTCAACTTTGATTAGGGGCTTGTTTGTCAATTCTGGTATCGTAAACTCAGGGCGTAGTTAAACTCAAAAACAGTAGACCGCCCCGCGAAAGGAAACCTATCAGAGATCAGCAGTATAGTTTGTATATATAGCAACAGGCAAATGTACTGGCAAAACGAATAATCCTGTGAGTGGATTGTGTAATTTAATGTGATTGACTTGAGGGTCGTGCTGGGGATAGTAAGAGAAGAAAATAGAAGAGAAGAGCGGGAGCAGCGTACGGAAAAGGACGTCTCAATTTGACGTGAACTTGGAGTTCGGTCGGAGACTTCAAGGCAAGCAAAGTTGCAGGTGGGAAGACTCACAACCTTCCTACTTGAAAGTATCGCACGGGCTCCACTTGGAAAGTTTTTATTAAAGCTCCAAAAATTCTCGATTCGCTCACGAGCTACAAAATCATACGCCACAGCTGCGTAGAGTTATATTCATCGCCACTGCAGAGTGAAGAATTCCGGCTGACTATAATTATTCATCGTTGATTTTCGCATCAGCAAATCCCGATGTTTGTCCAAAAAATACGTAGAGTCCCACTGAACTGATGCAGCAGCATCCTGTCTGTTCATCGTTGCTTTTCGCATGGACAAAGCCTGACGTTTGTCCGTAAAATACGCAGAGTCCTACTGAACTGACGCAGGGGCATCCCGGCTGTTCATCGTTGCTTTTCGCATCAGCAGAGCTGACGTTTATTCATAAATACGCCGAGTCCTGCTGAACTGACGCCGAAGAATCCCGGCTATTCATCGTTGCTTTCGCACCAGCAGAGCCTGACGTTTGTCCGTAAAATACTCTGAGTCCTACTGAACCGACGCAGTGTTTGTAATTCCAGCTGTTCACCGTTGTTTTTCGTATCAACAAAGCCTGCCTTTTTTTCCTTAAAATACGCCAAGTCCGGCAGGAGTGGAGCAGCAACATCCCCGCAGCCCCGTAAATGTTTTCTCATCAGAAATTGGATTTTGAAGTGCACGACGAGCCACAGCGTAATGCACCTGCAACAAAACAACGGTCACGTGACTGCAACACCCCATCATAACAGTCGCACGTGAGTCAATATCCATTTATTCCCATTTGTACGAGGTGTACCATTATTTAGGTTTAATTTGAAAATTAGGTTATGAAACATTCTATTTTTCCCATTTGCCCTTGCTTACTCAGGCAGTATTTCTTGCATTGTTTTAATTTAATATCTGGCATACGTTCTCAGTATTGGTGTAATTTATTGTATTGTCATATTGCAATTTAGACAGATATTGTTGCTGAGCCGTTGATTTGATAACAACCTGTATTGATAAATCACAGCACCATAGCAAGAATATCAGCTAGACATTTATGTTTCTGTCCATGTGGAAACTTTCGCCATTTATATAACTGCATAGAATTTGTAGAGTAGTAGTTAGTCCTAATTAAATTTGTTACGTTTGTTTGAATTAGTTCTCTCTTTTTTGTGTTTTGCATCCCTATACTGATTTCACAGCCATTTGACAATCATATGTTTCGCAAAGAAACTGACGGGTTATTAAGCAATGATAAGCGTAATGATAGGTGCATTTATCCAAGTTAAGCAATTTGGCACATTATTATTAACTTAATAATAATAATAATAATTTATCGTCTCCTTTTGTCACAAAGGCGCAATTTACCTTACTATTTTATTAGAAACTCCATGTTATCAATGAAACTTTATTATTTATGCTGACTTTAGGTAAAGATATACTACTCACATATTGTACCAATTATTCGTTACAAAAACAATTTTTAGCAATGGAGGGGAAATAAAAATTATCTATTGATCTTCTAGAGAGCTTTAAAATAATTTTATTGTGAAAAGTTATAAACTAGCATTATCCAGCGGTCTAGAATATCAGTCGAGTATAAAAGTTAATCCATTGTAATAAAAATCAAATGGTGAAAACAATTTTAAACCTGAACACAGTTAAACTTTGATAGAAAAATAATTTAATGAAACCATGTTTTTCATTTATTTTTGCTAGACACTTTTAAAGTATAAAAAAATTACGCAATCACACATGTAAATAGTTATGTGAAATGTTATGATTAAAATCTAGTAATCTTTCTTTTTATATGAATTATAGCTATAAAGATAAATTTAAAAATAGCTATAAGGTAAAGGATAAATTTGGCGAAGTTGATTTTATAATCCATCGCAAAGTTTAAACCCTCTTTCCTAAAGCGAAAGACAGTTGCTCAGATGGCAAGAACATCAAAACGATCATCTGCAGATTGATGGTTCGAAACCAACATGAGGCGTGTTTGTTTGTTTTTTTCTTTTTTGATCGTGGTGGTCAAGCATAACTTAAGTTTGAGCCAAACAGGTGGAGCATCGAAACTAATCCTTAAGAATTGTTTCTCTTTTAAAGTTGTCTTAAATGGGCAAAATATCTCAGATCTGTTTTTGACATATTTCACGTTGTATACTGTGGATTCTTACATACATGCTTTTTTAACCTTCTGCAGGGTCCATGTTGATTGAAGATTACACTGATAGACGACCCTATCTACGCTGGAGCCACAGAAGCGTGTCTGAATACATTCGTAAACGATACCTCAGAACATCCAGGGATCTGCAAGCATGCTATGCGGAATTAGCAAGCGCTTTCCATTTGGGTTTTCTGATGGAAAAAGAAAAGGTTGTTTTTTTTCCGAAACTTTCAGATAACTTATTCGAGTTTACTCTAGAACATTATCAATTATTGTGTTCATTCAAGCCGTGGTAATGGTAAATAATTAATTTCGAAAAACGATATTTAAAAATACTATATTAGAGTTCCTCTCTTAACCAACTAAGGCAGAGTCGAAACATTGACCGGTTAATCCGAAAATATAATTGTTCGTAGAAAGAGAGTGGCAAAAATTCGGTATTTTGACCAAAGCCTCTAAATTTATTGAATTTAAAAGGACATAATTATTATCTGAAACAAGAAGGGACATATAGAATCTAAAAGTTAAAGCAGTGTTCTAAAAACAATGACAAAAACTGGAAAAAAAATGAAGTTAGGAAAACGTTACGCACCAATTAAATTTTGTATTTAGGTTCGTCGATGGGAATTAGATGGATGCATAATGGATAAGCAAATTTTTCAAGTGCACACTTTCAATCTAATTTTGTTAGTGAAGTGGGGGAGATTTCAAAAATTAATTTAACTAAATTACTAACTACTTTCTTCGAAGGCAGTTATAACTACTAGTTAACTATCCATTTTATATAAATCGAACACTACGCAGATTAAATCAAACAACAATGTCAATCAATCAACGTTTATTGGCGTAGTAAACGTTGCGCCAATAAACGTTGATTGATTGACATTGTTGTTTGATTTACTAGTTAACTACTTTCATAACAGCAGGTGATTGTAACGACAAATTGACTTGTTTTTTCCAGGTGTGTTACTCCCGAAGTTTTTGTTTAAAAATATACTCGCATTTGATGCATTTTGGGGGGGGAAGTAGTTAACCACTCCCCATCACCGCATGTATGTGCTTATAACTTAAAATGATTACACAAATATGCAATCTCGATTTTTAAGCACATTTTTAAGCAAATATTTATGAAGACATTACAGATTACATAAAGAGAGCAGAGCCATATATTTTTTTGTTGCCATTTAAAATCCGACTTTTCTTTCATCGTAATTTTCTCCAAGATTTACTCTTCTCATTAAATACTCCACAGTACCATGGCTGTTGGCTCTGGACCTGACTTATTGTGATTCAGTTAAAATGCATTATTTTAACTGACTGAAGACATTATTTAGTTAAATAAACAACACACTTTTCCCCAGCCCCGGTACCTACTTCAAAATTCCAAGTGCACACTTTGTGTCAAAAGCACGCTTAGAATAAGGCCTGTAGTGGGAGTTTGATTATTTAGAAACAAATCAGGGATTTTCATTTTTTTTTCTTGGTGATCATTACTTTTTAACGTTTCGGATAAATAGATGGGGTGAACTGGTGGCAACTGGTGGGTGAACTGGTGGCTAATTAAAGCAGAACTGATGAGGAGATAGTCTGCTGTATGTCACTAATAATTAACTATCTATTTTTGTTGACTAAGGTCGAAAATAGATCTATATCTAGTAATCTAGTGGAAAATCTTGAGTCATAACTCCTTTAAATGAACCAGCAGCAATCGTAATAATTGAACTAGAGTTACATGGAATACATTTAAGATTGGGAACAAGGTTGTGAATCTTTATTGTGAGTTATAACTCTGACTCACTTTTGTGTTGTGTTACCCCTTTTCAACGACTCACTTGTTCTTTTCATATCTCTAGATCCAAGTTTAAATTTAATACGGAGAAAATATTAAGCTTTGTACTGCCATGTTTTCTTTACTTATTACTGCTATATATAAGCTCTTTTGGCGGTTATCTGGTAATGAACGATTTCCATATATTTCACTTTATTTGACTTCATTGGACATAGCTTTTTGAGGGTTTTGGCCGTAAGAAATCAAATAATCAATCAATAGATATTTATTTCACCAAGACGCCCAACTATATACCATTGAATACAGTGGACCAACACCATGGTAGTGGCTTGACAGAAGATCCAGAAAAAGCTGATATTAAAACAGCTTGAAAATTTCTTGCCCCCTCCCTTTGTTTTCTTTCACAAATCTCGGCGCCTATACTCTGCCTGATGTAGCATTTTTAAATATTCCCAATGTTATAAGTTCCAAAAATCCTTAAAAACCGTTAGCATTTAAAACTAGTAAGGCTTAGTTGTGCTTTACAGCGCAAGGACAATCAAGGTCATGGTAAGCTGAGATCTCTATTGCATAGAAACTACCAAACTCCTGGTTGGACAGCAAAACTACACGCATAGTGATACTATTAGACTCTCCTGCCTGGGATTACAGCACCGCCATCGGCGGCCACCCTTCTCAACTTCCCTCCTGCACATAAGTAAGCAAGTACTATTAGACTCGAACCTGATTTAATAACACAGTAGACGAAATCGTTACCTCTTACGTTACCGTAGAGACAATACTAGCAACCAAAAGAACCTTGAAAACCGTATGAATTCTTTCAATCACTTAACAATATTGTTAACTTTATTGCTCCAAACCAATTAACGATGATACTTCTGATGGCGTTCCTCGTGACTTATATTAAACAACATATGAATACACAAAGGTTAATAAATCTGGACCCCCAATTGCCATCAGCGATTAGATTTTTGCTTATAGTGAATAATAAATCTTTTTCTATTAAGGTAGGTTCTAAGGCCTGTGTTTTTTTGTTTGTTTGTTTGTTTTTAGGGAGTGGACGTTTACCGTTCTTTTCTAGCGATTGCGGTTCGTCACAATTTGTCGTACCCTATAAATAAATACATAATTAAAAAAAAAATCTATGTGTTTAAATGTTTTTGGAGCAAATTTTCAAAGATTAGGAATCAAAACGAGTTCTTTTAACGAATGTATGGCTTCGCTAAGTTTATTTGCTATATGTGGGCATCAATTCTATTTTAATTTTTGCGCGTATCAAAAATGGTTTGCACTTGTTTTTAAAAAATTTAATCCTCCGCCATCAAAAAACACTTCTTTGTCGTCGTTTTGTTAAATTGGAAGATGACAAAAAGGAAGGATTCGTTAAGATTCCAATTTTCCCTCCTCGTTAATTTTATTTTATTTAGAAAAAATTTCTTGATAAAAAAGGTAGGAGCGGAAATTAATAATGATATGAAAGCATCCCAAATTTTTTTATCACAATTATGGATAAATTAATATTCATTCTGTTAATAGCACCCTCATTAATCAAGTACTCATTTCTCCCACAGGACGAAGCTACTAGCAATATAGAAAAGAGGAAGGACGATTGGTGCGACATCTTGCGAGAGATCGATGAACTTTGGTATCATCTCTTACAAAGTGGTATAGTTTTCCCTGACGCTTTTCTATCTTCATTTCCTATTTTTTATTATTTTTCATACTTCAATAAAAAAAATTTGCGTGCACATTTATAATTAATGCAATAATTACAATTTTACATACATATTTATAATTAATACAATAATTACAATTTTGCATACATATTTATGATTAATACAATAATTACAATTTTGCATACATATTTATAATTAATACAATAATTACAATTTTGCATACATTTCTATAATTGATACAATAATTATAATTTGCATACATATCTATAATTAATACAATAATTACAATTTTACATATATTTATAATTAATACAATATTTACAATTTTACATACATATTTATAATTAATATAATAATTACAATTTTGTATACATATTTATGATTAATACATATAAAGAATTTGCATACATATTCGCATAGAGAGGCTGTCTTTTCCACTGATTTTTTCAAAACACAATGAAACCTTAATAAATAGAAACCGAAAGGAGAAGGGTTGGCAAGTTTTTGGACACTATGGTAAAATCCACGGTATTTACCGTGGTTTTTACTGTCCTGTTCAAAACCCGTATGTCCAAAACTGTATGTAACTGTCCAAAACCTCCTTATGCTAAACTATGTAAAAATAAACACTAATATAAATAACCATATGTAAGAACATTGGCCTGCAAAAGGGTTGCTGGTATCTAACTGGAAGGAGACCCACACGCTGAACGTATGTGACGATGTGTGGAACCGGCCGGGCCAGTAACCTAGTGTCCTACCCCGCCTTCAAGTGGTGCAGGCTGAGCTTTCTATTTATGTGGCAAATTAATATTTGCTGCACGGATGGAAAGGCGGAAGGGGAGGGCTAATTCACCAACCCGTCTAGCCAGCGTGGTGAAATGATGGCTAATTCCTCCAATATGCTAATACACCAAAAACCATGGCCCCTAGTCTCCAGGTGCTGGAGTGCTCCTGATCAAGGCAGCGGTCAGCGTGGCATGAAAGCAGGGGGTGCTAAGAATCACTGGAATGGCCCAGGCTGCCGTTTGTTAT
>QLNU02014176.1:5794013-5828485 GCA_006491805.2 Dysdera silvatica
CATCTGCTCTCCCCTCGTATGGACAAAATTTGAACGATAGGAAACCACCTCCATTGTCGCCCCAATCTTCAAGATATCGGGGGTAATAATTAACAAACCTACGAAGAATGAAAATACTATGAAAAATGCATGTTGTTGTTTTTCCAACATGGTAAATCGCTATTGAACCGCTAAATATTTAATGGCCGGAAAGCTAGAAAATTGCAATGAATAAAAAGGATATATCACCATTATTGACAACAACAACAAAAAGAGTAAACCGTTATTTTATTTGCGAAATGGTGAAAAATATAAATTTATTTCTTTTTCAGATACGACAAAATCCACTGCACTTAATAACTTGGTGGCCAGCGCTCTAAAGCATTGTAACAGATGTACACAACCACTATTGGTACCTACGAACTTTTGGTTGACCCTCACTCTCCCTCTGCAAGTCACCGTCATGACCTGTGTGACCCCGATACAGCAAATGGTGACGTCACCCGATAGCCAGTACGTTTTCTGCGCTGCAGATGATCAAGAAATCGTCATGTACCATTTGCCCTCCAAAAAGGTAGTCCGAAATTTTAAAGGTAATGTTTATTCTTCAAAGTCGAATTAAATTCATTAGGAAAGACGCTTAATGGAAACAAAAATTATAATTTGGAGCTAAAAAGTTGTTCTTATTCTCTTAATCAGGACACAAAGCTGTAATCACTTGCTTGCACATGACGTCTTCTGGTCAATGGTTAATAAGCGGATCAGAAGATACTGATGTATATGTCTGGCAAACTGACACCGGACAAGTTAAGCATCGAATGAGGTACAGTATACAACACCTTTTATTATCAAAATCATAGTAAACTTAAAAATGATAATATAATATTAAATATACAGGGTGTTCACAAAGTCTAACCCCGGTTCATTTTTTCGGAAACGATTCGGTAGATGGAAAAATCGGCGAACACGTATCCCATTGTTAGATGCAATTTTATATGTATATTAGTAATGTAGAAATAGCGGTCAGTGTTTAGAGAAAGAAAGAAAATAGGCAGACAAAGAACATCCTTCGAGAATTTTCGAGTAGATGCTTGTCCCCCCTTGTTGAACTGACCAATGAAAATTCATTGGTGGGGTAGAAGGTTCGAGAATGAGGCGAGAAAGCATAAATACGGAGAAGACAAAGGTCTCAGCTCAGTTGCTGGTGTCAAAGGGAACGGGGTCAATCTACGCCCGGAGTTTTCGAGTTTCCTTTGTGAGGGAAAAGCCATCCTAAAAGCCGTCAGGGGAGGTGTTGAAAGACTTAACGTTGAATCCGTCCCCTGCTTTTCTCCAATTGAATAAAAGGGATCCATAGATCACTTAGCCTGACACTCGCTGGTCCATACTCATAAATTGATTCATCCTTGAGTTCGTTCAACGATATGCAATTCTCTGGAGCTAATAGAGTGAGTATATCTGGCTGTGGAGCGCCGATGCATGATGGGATTGTATAGTTCATCCCGCCATCGTTATGGTTCCTGGTGGGACGCTACTGCAAACAGGAAGAGAGCTCACTAGTAGTAGTGCCTGGCAGTAGATAGACTGACTTCCACGACGTTAAACCGGGGTAATACTTCGAATGGGTGACACCGATGGGTTGAACGACTTCTTCAGCATGGCGTCGATGATCTTCTAGACAGCTAGTGATGGTTACTGACATAAGGCAGTCGATAAAAAGACGGGACCTCTTTTAAGGGTATTGAACTCCAGGGGCTGATGGGACGACCAGTTAATGTAAGTGTCTTTGACGATTTTCATTTGAACTGTTGTGGAACTTTCATTAGTAGTATAAATCTACGGACATAATTGTAAATTGACTGTTGCCCCAAAGAGACTATTGTTCTATTGCAGAACTTTCTTTGTAAACCTCTAGTTTAATAATTAGTTTAATATTGATAGTCTTTGAAATTCCTTTAAACAGTGAATTGTTATTTATATGCAGAATTGAATTGATCATGGGCCGTTTAAAATGAATTAAAATTATTTTTATAAGAACTTGTGTCTTTCTTGTTAATAGTTATACAACACCATTATTTTTAGGACCACACTTTTTGAGTAAAAGATTTTCTGTGTGTGACCCCCCCCCGAGAGGAGAAAGTTGTTGGGGTCAATTCAAAAATTTCAAATGGAAAAATATGTCAAGTTGTATGTCGTTCGAAAGATCTGAATGAAAAACGATTATTAACGTTGGTCCCAGGTCAATACACCCAACCCGTCATGAATGGCGAGAGGTGAAAGTTTAGGTATGAAATCCATTTCTTCACTAAAATTCCTTGCACGTAGGTACTTAAAATCCCATTCTGTGCTTGTTTCTGAAGAGAGTGTGCTTCTGTGCATGTGTAGCCACTGTGCTTCGTTTACGTGTTAGTTAGCAACATCGACAGATGCGGCAGTAAAAAAATTACTTGTACGTGTTACTTGGCGTGTTTGTCTTCATTTAAAGCAATAAAGTTTAAATAAATCTTTATTAAACTTTCATTTCTTATTCAATTACTCGCTTTGTTTTATCATTTAACGCCCATATGATGGTACGCTCAGTAGAAGACCAAGTGTCAGAAATACCATTACTTAACTTTTCAGTACCTGCGTCAGGAATTTGAAAATCGTTTATTTTACTGTCAGGAGGTGAATGTTGAGCAATTTGAGCAATTATTGAAATCAAATTCAATCCAGTAGTACGCTGTGTAATTTTAATAGGAATTTCACCCTATTGGGGCAGGGGAGATTCCCACCGCGCCCCCGCGCCCCCCTTCTTATAAAATCTCCTCTGCATCTACACATGTGCAGATGCACACTCTCTACAGAAACAAGTATAGAACGGGATTTTAAGTACCTATGTATGGGGAATTTTAGTAAAGAAAGAGATTTCGAACCCAAATTTTCACCTCTCCCCATTCATGACTGGTTAAGTGTGTCGACCTGGGACCAACGTTAATAATTGTTTTTTATTCAGATCTTTGGAACGACATACAACTTGACCTACCTTTCCATTTGAAATTTTTGAATTGACCCTGCCCCCAGGGTCACACACCAAAAATTTTTCACTGAAAAAGTGCGCCCCCAAAAATAATGGGATATGTGTTCGCCGATTTTTCCAACTAGCCAACCGTTTCCGAATAAATGACCCTGGGTCAGACTTTGTGGACGCCCTGTATAACGGCTTAGAGCCATAGAGTTTCTCTGTACTCATATTAAGACAACGATGGCTTTAGCTTTCAATCTTACACCAAAACGTTTGTTCGTTTAGAAAATAGATTTCATATTTAATTAAATTAATTCTCTCGTCATAGTGATGACGTGGTTGTGTTAGACTTTTAAATACTCGTGAAGAAAAGAATGATTTTTCGGCGACTGGTGGGAGTCAAACCCACTTCTCCTGAATTTCCGGGTAAGAGCTCCACCTATTAAACTACAAACGACGATCACTCTTCCCTCTGCGAGCTTATATAATGCATTCACTGCTCTTTCTAGTAAATAGTTCTCTTCTATTTTTAGAACATGCCCCCCCCCCCCACACACACACACACACACGCACATACCATCAAAATCTTTTTTCTTTTTTCCTTCTTTTTCTGATCTTCTCTATTACATTTGTTGTTTTCATTTCTTTCTTAGTGCCATTATCTGAAACTAAGCGCTATATTTGTCTAATGACTTCATATTTCAGTAATCATGTAACTGGAGTTCTGTGCGTCACCTCAACGAATTCAGAAACTCTAGTCCTAAGTGGTTCAAGCATCGGCGTTATCATCGTGGCAAACCTCGAAACTGGACAAATTGTACAGCGACTGGAAAAGCATCGCGGTGTTATCAACTGCATCGCGGTTAACAATGGCGATGATATCTTTGCGACGGGTAAGCAAGACCACAATAATATTTACGCTTTCATGTCATACATTCCATTTTCTCCATGTTGTGTCGTCGTTTAAGTTTTTGCCTGCTTTTATGCCTAGTGTAAATTTTTCTTCTCTTTTTCTTCGATCATGAGCTTTACCTACCATTCTGTCGATCATAATCTACATTTCGATTCATGTTATATTTACATATTCTATTCACCATACTTCTTAGTCGATCAGTGCAGAAAAAATTAACGACAGTTTTATACTTGGGTACATGTTATTTGAATCAAATCTGGAGCTTGGGGAGGAAAAGTGTGAAAGTGTAGGATTTGAATCTTCTCCAGACAGAATAGAAATTTTTAAGGAGAAACTGAAAATACATTACCCTTTTACGTGCAAAATATTAAACGCTGGTGAAATAACAAACGAAATAGACTTTCCAAACTTTCGGACGCATCAGCCACAGTCCTTCATCGGAAATAAATAAAACTGAAATCATATAACGTAAAATAGAGGTAGAAAATATCATTTGTTTTCCGATGAATACGTTTCTTTGTTCCCATTCCATAAAGAGAATGTGTTCTTTGGCTTCTATTGAGCTCGGTAAGTAGAGCCTCCGCCCGGCAAGTGGAAGGTCGTGGGTTCAGGTCCCACCGAAGGCAGAAATATTTATTTTCTTTCGAACGTTTCACCATCTAATCACGCCATACCATCGGCGTTGGTATCACTACGCCAATAAACGTTGATTGATATTGTTGTTTCATGCTTTTTACTGGTCATCTCTTGTCATGCTTTTTCCAACTGGTCATCTCTAACTCAGAAACATTTACCTTTGTTCCATAATTGCTCGATGGCGCAGGTCCACTTTCAAGTTTTTCTCGTAACAAATGACCAGATCCGGGAAGAAATCCGGGTGTGCTGTTCCAATTATGATAATCGAGATTAGTGGTTTCATCGATGTAATCTTATACGTGTTGATATGTTCATTGATTTCGATGCTGTCATTTTTGGTGAGGGAAACCTCACCAGGCTCCATTTGAGCCTTAATTTCCACTACCATCTCGACACATTCATAGTGATTCTTATATTGGAATATTATCTATGACCTCCGGCAAATAAATTGAATTGTATTATATTTTGTCTCGAATTTCTTGAACATCCAGATTCGTATGTCCTTTCAGGATCGAGTGACAAAACCGTATGCGTTTGGAGTGTGGAAAATTTCAGCTTACTGAACTGCATCAATTTGACAGCTTCCGTATACCGAATGGACATATCCGGAGATAGTACATTCCTGGCTTTAGCCTGTGAAGATCAGTCACTTCATATCCGGTCGCTGACCACAGGTTCCGAAGTTCATTTTCTTCCAGGGATCAGCGGACAATCAGATCTGACCGGCGTCAAGTTTGGGCGTGACAACTGCCGCTGCGTGGTGGGATGCAGTGACGGGAAGTGTCATGTCATCGATGTTCATTCGGCCTCCCTTATCAACACCTTAAGTGGCCACAGCGAAGCGGTCACTAGCATGCAGGTATGATCTAAGATACATCCCATATCAGAGACTAGATTATAGCGTGTATATTTTATAGTATGTGTAGATTATAATATGTAGATTGTGACACTTGGGTCACATTATTATGGCAAAACAGATTATCAATCCAAATCCTAAATTACATATTATTTCAATGCAGAAACGATTTCAACAGGATCATTTCAATCAAATGCTTAATTGCTTTTGAAAATACGGCTTTGCTGATATAAATACAATGATGGTCATTTTTATGAATTAGGTACAAGCCAATGACTCGTTTCTTGTGACATCTGGCGGCAATAAAGTCGTTGTGTGGAACTTTTCAGTTCCCAAAAAGGAACACAAAATTTATCCCAAGCCTAGAATGAAAAGAGTCGATAGCCACAAAGAACCAATTGCGTGTCTCGTAGTCTCCAAAGACGGAACATATTGTGTTACAGGTAACTTTCCCCGTTTGAACTTACAGTGTTGTACCATATTCTACACATACAACAAATAGCAATGCATATCTAAATCCTTGAATAATATTATTCGACAAATTATTCAATGATCATGCGTTATTCAGCATCGGCTTTAAGGATATTTTAATTAGTGCTGCAGAAAATGAATAATTTTTCAATTTTACTATCGTAAGTTTCTAACAGATAATTGAAGAAAATGATTGGCGAACAACAGTTTACAAAGAACATTAATAACTAAAAACCCAACCAATCACAGTTGTACATTAAAAATTCGTTCACAATTGTTTCGAGAGATATATCCCTCCTCCTCAGAACGATAGGGCGTAAGTAAGAAATGACAGACAGCACAAATAGGAATAAGAAAAAGAAATATTTATTTTTCTTATTAAAAAGAAACATTTCTTTTTCTTGTTCCCCTTTTTTTATTATCTCTCTTAGTATTCTATTTCTGCCAGACATATGGTCCCCGAGAGATTAAATTAGAGGGTTTATTTATTATCTGACACTTCGTCTCTAACGCAGATTCTAATTAGAACCTTATCAGGTCTAGTCTGAGTAAAATGTCAATTTTTTAAGAAGAATTATGAGTCGGCAAAAAAAAAAAAAAATTTTAATCTTAACCTACCTTGCGAAGTGTCAAAAATTAATTAAAATAGAAGGCTGGACTTCAACTAATAATGACAAGTAGTGTAATTCAAAATCTTAATATTTTTAAAAAACTGAATACTTTATCGTTATATAAATTAAATCAAATGTAATTTCTTTGATTTATTTAAAATGCAATAAAATTTGATTTCTGTGGACATGTGATGTTTCAGAAATAAAATATGTTTGCTTTTAGTAAATAAGAAAAACATGATGTTACTAACTACTATACGAGTCCCGATTTAAACAAGCTATTTGTCTTCAAACCAATTTGTTGAATTTCGCCTGCTGAAAATTCAAAGGACAATAATTTGAATTTGCTGAATTTGATCTCTGTTGCCAGGTTCGAAAGACAATCATTTAAAAGTTTGGAATCTAATATCCGGAGAACTCAGTGAAACATTGGAAGGACACAGCAGCTCTGTAACCTGCGTAACGTTTGCTCAAAACGGTTTGTTCGTAGTGTCTGGGTCCGAAGACACCACAGCCAAAGTGTGGAGTCTCGCATCAAAAAGACTAGAAGTTACGTTCAAGGTAAATCGAGGTGTAAAAATTATTAATGGCAACATGCACACAAACTATCAAAAGAATGAAAAGATCTTCGTGTAATACTGAATCCATAATAATTGAAAATAATAATAATAATGGAACAATTACATAAAATTAATATTGTTTGGAACTCACCCTAACTAACATTCCAAGCCTCTGAATTTCAGGAGGTTGGGGGGGCCTATAGTTCCCATTTCAGTACTCCATACATATCATTTATTTGTAATTTTAGTTTTCCTAAGGGGGCTAAATTTTTTCTAGGGGGGCTAAGCCTTACTTGCCCCCCCCCGACCACTGATTACGCCAGTGTTCACCTTATGAACTTACTTACTTTTTTTTACAGGAACATCAAAGTAAGGTTGTCTCCTTAAATGTGGCTTCAGACAATCGCCGCGTTTTGTCAGCAGATATCCAAGGAAACCATAAGCTGTGGTTCGCTGACAATGGAACTCAAGTTTACTCGTGTGTCAAGCCAATAACTCTCACCTCACTGCAAGGAAATACTGTTTTCGCCGTAACCGGAAAGAACGATAATTGGTTAGTAATACGTTTAGTTCCCCATATCTTAGATACATCACTATGTTATAAACTTATAACATAGTCAACATCTTTATCTTTTTATATATGGATTAGATTTTTATTTGGTCTGCATCTTCCAGTAATTGTCTCCCAAATTTCTCATGTAAGTGGAATAAAAAATTGATGGTTTGTTCTAACCACATGCTGCTAAAAACTTGCGGACTTTAAAATTATTCCTACTGAATGTGCAAGTCAGGAAACTAAGATAAAAATCAATAATCAAGCGATACACCCACACTGACTTTAATCATAAATTACAATTCTAAATAAGTCAATGTTTATAACAAATTCCATTCCATTCTTCCAAAATTAAAAACAAGTTCTGCAGACACCTCAACGTGACGTCATTCTTCAATCGACATATGCTACTGATAACGTCCACTTAAGTGATGATTACAACATGTCCATTTCGCGGTATGACAGACATATTTTTACCTAAATTCAAACATACCAATGCGGCGCGAGGTGGTAGATTTAACAAACATATCTTAAATGCAACTATAATCTTGATCTAAAAGCGTACGATTGTTCAATCCTCAGAATGTTTCAAATTTTAGCTTAACAATTTGAAGCTTAACAAATGGACATTCCTTGAAGGAGAAAAAAAAATTTATACCGCTCGTAATCACAGCTCTATGTAATGTGACTTTTCCCCTTGAGTGAGAGTGGCGAAACATTTTAAGCGTGGGTGCGAATTAGCAAAATATTTTAAAAAACTACTTACGGTCACAGGTGTAAGCAGAAAATTCATAAGAGGGGGTTATAGGCTCAATGGGGGAGGTTATAGAGCTACAGCTACATACATTCATATGATAAATATACAAAATTTCATTGCAATGTGAGGGTTACAACCCCCATCACCCCTCTGCCTACGCTAGTACTTACGTTTGACATCACTACCTGCTTGATAGCAAAAATTAACACATGCAAATCAAGATTGGAGGTGAATTTTTAGAGTAATGTTTCGAAGCATGATATTTTTCATATTACGAATTACACGCACCCAAAAAGTTTTCACATGTAACAAAATTATATCACTTTTTCTCATACCATTAAATTTATTAGCTTAAAATAGTTATTTATAATTTCCTAATATCGTTAACGATTTCCAATTCATTATTACACAATAATTGGCCAACTTTTATTGTTATTACTAAGGTTCGTTATAGGGTAATGTACAGAAACCAAATAAAATAAAAGGAATTGAGAAAAATGATAAAAATGGTTTAAAAAAGTAAAGAGAAAAATAAGAACATAAAACAGAGGAGTATGCAGAAAGATTATAAAAAAATAATGTTCTGAAAGGTGAAAAAGCCATAATAATGAAATATTTAACGCCACACTACACATACGATAATTCTTGAAGACCGAAAAATAGACATTTTCTGTTCGGCACACACCACATTTTGGGAATGAATGGTTCTTGCAAATATTCATTCTTTCCAAACTCCAAAATTTCCGTGTGTCGTATGCATCACTTCACTTCACTTAGTGTACATGAATTTGATGGGAAGGGTGCACCGCCGAATGTGGCGCTGTAATCCCAGGCAGGTTTTTAACAGCATATGTTATGACGTCCAGTGGACCATGAAGGGACACCGGGAAGCATTAGGGGGAATTGTCAATCGGTACGCACAGCGGTGTCTCACACTGGTGTCGTCATCTAACGTCAACCGAGAACCATCCACGATCAATCTACCCCGAAGAGTGGATGAAATAGGTGGAGGGCACGGAAGAAAACCCCGAGCCGGCCGAAACTCCTGTAGGAGTCCACCGGGCACCATTGAGTGGGTGCAACGCCGCGAGGCAGCGGGGGTGAGTTCGAACCAGCCCTGCAACCAGAACGAACAAACCGCCATCCATCCAGCAATGTACCTCCCAGCCGGAGTCTCATCGACGGACCATGACACTTTCCCAGGGCGTCGGTGGCCTCCACGAAAGGAAACGGTAGCTTAGCAGCCGGAAGCAGAACTAAGGACGATCGCCTGATCATGGAAGCAAAGACCGATCCGCGAGGAAAAGGCGGAGCTCGGGCCCAGAATAGCACAAACAGACATCAATCCATCGCCATCCAGCGGCCTAGTGAATATCCCAGTCACGCCGCCCAAGCGAGCCGGAACCAACACCCGCCGTCCCGGACAGCAGTAAAAGTAAGTAAGTAAGTAATACTTTATTCCTTGTTATTATGTACATCAGGAGACCATACAAACGGTTTGCTTGGGAAATGGAAAGAGAGCAGTAGCGATGCTAGTAACGGGGCTCTCTTTCCGGAAGACAAAGCAAGGGATTTCTGGTATTCAACAACAAACAATAAAGGCATCGATTCGCGCGTACAAATCCGCATTGTTATTAAGAGATTTACATTCGCTGGTGTATAACATTTACATAGTTTATGAGCAGAGTCTTGACTCGAAGACGTTACAAGTGAACGTTGAAGTCCAAAGGTGGAATCTTTGTGGGCTGCAGAGTAAGAATGTTTTTCCTTGTAGCCTGGACTGAGAGAAGTAGGAGAAACAAAAATAGTAGAAAAATGTAAATGAATTTTGAGTTGACCGTTGCGGGTGCAGTTTTAAAGGACATTTAAAGGGATCATGAAGCAAAGACATCCGCGACGGAAAATAGCAAACAGACATCAATCCATCGCCATCCAGCGGCCTAGTGAATATCCCAGTCACTCCGCCCAAGCGAGCCGGAACCAACACCCGCCGTCCCGGACAGCAGTAAAAGTAAGTAAGTAAGTAATACTTTATTCCTTATTATTATGTACATCAGGAGACCATACAAACGATTTGCTTGGGAAATGGAAAGAGAGCAGTAGCGATGCTAGTAACGGGGCTCTCTTTCCGGAAGACAAAGCAAGGGATTTCTCGTATTCAACAAGAAACAATAACGATATCGATTCGCGCGTACAGATCCTCAAAGTTATAAAGCGATTTACATTTGCAGGTGTATCACATTTACAGAGTTTATGAACAGGGTATTGACTAGAAAAGATGTTACAAGTAAGGTTGAGTCCAAAGGTGGAATCTTTGTGGGCTGCAGAGTAAGAATGTTTTTCCTTATAGCCTGAACCGAGAGAAGAAGTAGGAGAAACAAAAATAGTAGAAAAATGTAAATGAATTTTGAGTTGACCGTTGCGGGTGCAGTTTTAAAGGACATTTAAAGTGAAAGGCAGACAAAAGAAAAATGGATAAGGAAGAGCAGGGGAGGGGGAGAGAATGGGAGGGGGACATCCGCTCGCCACCAGAGCTGAGACCGAACTCGTCATATGCATCAAAGTCCAGTCGCGCTGGTTCTATGGCCCATGAGGGCGCACCGACCAGCCGGTGCGCCCTCATGGGCTATAGGACCCGTGCATCCGAATGGGCAAAAGCTCACGCCCTCCGAAAATCCGAGGTATACGCCCTTTGAGATAACCCAGTCCGCCCCTGATCAAAGCACGCAGACACTTGTCTTTTCAACTACAGACAACCCTCGTTTTACGCGTTCTCACGTTACGCGTTTTCGCAATAACGCGATTTAAAAAATTTAAAAAGTGCTAAAATTGGTACCGTTCTTTCCAATTACAATTAGCTAAAATTGTTAAAAAAATTAAAAAATGCTAAAATTTCCATTTCGGCGGAGATGTTGGCGAGGAGCCCGATGTTAATGAACCCGTCAAGAAAGTTTCGACAAGGCAATTGCCGGAATTGTTTAAACATATTGACAGCGCAATTAGTATCATTGATTCTAATGTAGATAGAAGTGCCAAAGTTGCCAGAGCGATACGTAGTTCTTTGATTTGCCACCAAGAACTTTACAGAAAGAATAAAAATGCTTCCTCTTGACAATTTCTTATGGAAAGCCACCAATCCGGGACCTTTAGGGGGGAGGGGGGCAAGATAAATAGGATAGTATGTGATAATGGACGATCCCTTGCTTCTGAAGCAAAACTTCAGGAATTGGAAGAAGAACTTGACAAGATCAAATGGGACATTGTAGGACTCAGTGAAGTTAGAAGAAAAGGTGAAGAGTTGGTGGAACTTAAAAGTGGACATTTGTTTTATTATAGAGGAACGGAAACTGGAAGAACAAGTGGTGTTGGCTTCTTAATCAACAAAAGAATTAAAGACTGTCTTCTGGAAGTTGAAAGTACATCAGAGTACGTCAGTGAACTCAAGCCCCCATTAAACAGCAAGACACGTTGTTCTGTTTAATACACTATCAGATGATCTCTTCTCTTGATCCCCATAATTTTTATGACACGCCCCTGGATCTTATTAATGCTTTGAAACAAATGTTTGAATACTAAGCACGCGCGAATTATAAAACTCTGTATGTCCCTGTTAAAATTGTCTAATTTGAATGCAAAATAAACATTTGAAACTGTATATTACGTTTCTCCATTACAACCAGGCCCGCAACCAGGATGAAGGGGCAATCGAGACAAAGCAAAAGGCATATTGGGTACACGGCGCCATCGGATTGTTCTATACATATAAATAGCTGGATAAAGAAACTGAGGCCACGCCCCTGCTTGGCTACAGGCTTGGTTACAGGCTTGATTACAACAAACTTCCGCAAACACAGTCGTACTTTTCTACAGAAGCTAACCAATCACGTTGCGTATAAGGATACCCACTTGCTTCAAACAGACGTCACTGTTCTCTACGTTGCAAGAACGCATCAGTTCGTTTTACACAACATCAAACACTGTGCTCTACAGCCCTGATACTAATATTGCGGTAAACTCTCTCAATAGCTAAGATTGGTTAGGTGATATAACTCTACGCGGCATAAATGAATTGAAGAAGTACAACGTTTAAAGCGTAGTAAAATTTATAATAACAATAATCGACGTACGTTTCCGACGAATTTCTCAACCAACAGACGATTGGTTAATTGAACTACAACTCGGAACTCCTACACAAAAAAGGGTTCACAAATTGGCAAATTTCTTTATTGTTGTATGTTACAGTTTTCTTAGTACAAAAAGCTAGTATAAAAAAGGCCCCAAACTATTCATATTTCATTTCAGCTGTAAGTCTTCTGAATGGGAGTATGACATGACTAATAACCTCACTTAGAGAAAAAAAAATCATTCATAAAAGCCTAAAAAGAAAAAAATATCACAAAAGCCTAAAAAGGCACGTCCTGGTCCTGCATGGACTGTAAATACCAATAAATTTTGCGCTAGAAATTTATAACCTTTTTAGCTAAAATACTGAATCATCTGTTAATTTGATTTATTGCAAAGTACTTTGCATTGTTTACAAACTTCACAACGGGTCGTCTTGGTAAGTATCTAAAACTAAGCGTGATTACCGAATAACGACACCTTTACACATGACCAGACTTACCGGAAATCGACACAAAGCCAGTGACCTCAAATATTGTGACATGTAACCATTAAATAAAGCGCTATTTGTTGCACAATGTAAGTGTTTTGACGATTTAAAGTCCGCTTTTCAGTAGATAACATATAAATTCAAAGGAAGGAGGAATTCATTGATAATGAGTCTATCAAGAAGCATTCAAAGAAATTGCAAGAAATTATTAAAAAGTACGAACACGCAGTTCATTTAGTTATCAATGCAGACCAAATAGGTCTTTGACTGGGGAAAGGATGTCCAAACCAAATTTTATACCAACCAAGCGAGTGAAAGAAAATCGCCTAAGGTCGATATTTAAATTTAGCGGGTTTCAATTAACATTAATACGCAACTATAATTCGCAACTCTCTAATCCGCAACTCTAATTGGCCACTCTCTATTTCGAAACTCTCTAATTTACCAGTCTACAAAAAATTCGCAGCTCTAAATCTCAACTCTCTAAATCACAACTCCATAATTCGCAACTCTCTAAATCACAACTCCATAATTCGCAACTCTATAATTCGCAACTCCATAATTCACAACTCTCTAATTCTTAAGTAACTCGGTAGGTTTTCAACGTTAACAATAGCCATCATTATTGCATTTACGGAAGACCTTTACCTTACCCTTTTTATTGCGGACGGACGTACAGAGAGAGAAAAAAAACAATAGAGAGTTCAATATCTATTGAAACCCGCAAAAAAACTGAAACTGAATCAGGTTTTAGAGCTTTAAAAGAGCGTGCAACGTACGTATGAGACGTATATAGCCTTATAGACGTATAAGAGCGCTACTTATATATGTAACTATAGCGTATTGGGGAAACTGATTGATTGTACATAGGCTGGATTGTGGATATCCCGCGAATGTGAATTAAAATTCAAATTAGAAAGTAAATAGACAATACGGAATAAATACCGTTTTGTTCGAGAGGAAGAGTTTCCAAGTTATTTTGTGTCAAACCGCTCTATTAGTCCTCTTAGTTATTGACATAAAATTGTAAGTTGCACGCGTTGATAATTTAAATTAGAAATGCAGAATCGGGCACTTAAATCCCAACATCGTGATAATGTTCGCCATGCCGAAACGTTTCGACGCAGTTTTGAAGTAATTACGAGGAGAATACAGACAAGCGAGCGAAAATTTAATTTTGTAATCCAACTCCATATCAGTCTGAAAGCGCAAATTCGTTCAAGACCATTTCGATGTTCTGAATGATAGTTAAACATAATTACAACCACCGATTCCTTAGTGGGAAGTGTCTCTTCCATGAATCTGATAATTCATATTTCAAATGCTCGCGTCATTTCTCCCACAATGAGTTTGCCATCATTATTAAATTGAATTCGCCATTATCAGCTTGAGTTCTGCCTTAAACTGTAATAGATTTCTGCACTACAATCATTATTTCTAAATCCTGTTCCATTTTGATATTTTAGTCTGTCGCTTACCCTCCCTGAAAGATTTAGATGACGAATAGCATCACTATAGCCTTCACTAAATTTAAAAGTAGATATAACTATTTATGGAATTAATAAAAAATAAAATAATCTTATCTCAAGATCCAAAGGATGATTGACAGCTTCGCTCTTCGGGGGCGGACTGGGGCGGTGCGCCCTCATATGCGATAAGACTCGCGCCCTTTAAGAGGACCAAGTCCGCCCTTATCGCTGTTGCATGTGATAAGAGGTTGTTTTTGATGGCAGTTTATTAATTGAAGATCAAGGATTGTGTTCTCCGTTAAAAATCCGTTTGATTTCAAAGTTCTCGCACTCGCTGCCTAAGAATTATAGATGAACCGTATGTTTACGATAATATATGAATTATTAACTTTACTAATAATAATTTTATTTATTATCTACATATACATGGCGCAGCATGAAGCTGTTACATATTGTAGCAGGTCCCGGGAAAATATGGAAGTATAACAAGCCCATTGACCTGATATTGGAACCATGGGCGGATTTACCATTCTGCCGCCCCTTCCTACCCATCCTCACCCCTGAATCAATCACTGGCGGATCCAACGAGAGGCGGAGGGAGCGATCGCTCCCCCTCCCCCGTCAGGGTTAAATAAGAAAAAAAATTAAAGACGATGAAGAATATTTTATATGTTGTTTGTTACAACTGTAATAAATAAAAGTCTTACACTAAAGTCTCCAAGTCTTGGAGAAATGCGATCAAGACGTTTTTCCACGAATCTACAAGCTATTCGCCTTTCAAACTACGTTTTCAGTAAGTATTGCTTCAGCAGAACGTAGTTTTTATACTTGAAGCGCGGATGACAGAAGAGACTTTTAATGCACACCCACAGAGACATTCATATTGATGTAAAGTAATGTGATTGACAAATTTTCAAAGAAACCAAGATGAGTCGACTTTGCATTATAAACTTCAAGTTTTTTAAAAAGTTGCTTGTTATGAACAACAGTCCAAAATAAATATTTTCTCAGTGAAAGCCCCCGAAACCCCCTCCCCCCCGTAATAGCGTTCTGGATTCGCCCTTGCCATCAATGATAGGAACATAAAAATTGTTACATTCAATATACGCTACAAAAGTTTATATTGACAGTAAAAATATTGAAAAACAAACTCATAAATTGAAACATAAATATTAAACAATATTAACTTATATTGAAGTATTATCTCTTCTTGGTATATAATAAATCAAATTCAATTTTATTGAAATAAATTTTAATTTTAGCAAAAAATAAAAGCCCATCGAACACTGGTATTTAAATGGAAAGCATGACGTCTAGCTTTCTTCTCGGCAAAACGTCTGATTATATCATCGTATGGTATTGATTCTGTTATATCAGACTCAATACACAAAATTTTTTCGAGCTAGTCTATAGCCTATTGGGAAATACGGCACTGATTGGAACATTTAGGTTTTTTTTATTCATTAGTCTCATTGCCCCGATATTATTATTATCGATTAATATTTTTCTGTTAATCTCTTTCATCTGTATTTAACATACATTAAATATTAACAAAACACGATGTTATTTAATATTATGCAAGTTATTATCAATTAACATTTTCTTTCATTCAGTTTGAACAATACCACAATTCCAAAAAGCAAGGCAAGGGCTATATAGTATCCTCTTCTAATAATTTTTCTCTTAGTTTTTTTTTTTTTTTTAAATTAATATTGTTGGAACATTTTATTTCTATTGATAAGTCATTCCGCATCTTGGCTTCTTTGTAATTAATATTGTTTCTTCCATTCTCTGCTCGTATTTGAGGTAAGTTTAGTTCATTATATTTCCTAGCTCTGTTCCTTTCACTCTCATTGTGTTGTAATTGTATCAATTGTACATGTTTGTTTTCTTTTATTCTTTCAAACATTTTGTGCAGTGTGTAATATTTATGAACTTTAGTAAATGATGATATTTTATGTTTTATTGCAAAATATTTCCAATGTAACCGATTACTCCCAGGTATTGATTTTATTGCTCTTTTTTACATATTATCCAAAATCTATCTGTTCCTGTTTACAAGATTTCCCAAATGCTATTGCAATATATTATATGTCTGTCTATCAATGTAATACAATACAAATCAAGTTTTGTTTTTGTAGGTAATATATCTTTATATCGTTTCAAAATTCCAATTCCCTTACTCATTTTGTTACTTACTTTATTTATATGGGTGTTCCAATTTAATTTATTAGTTAATGTTACACCCAAGAAATTTATTTTGACCACAATCTCTATTCTCTTTCCTTCAATCTCCATTTTTATATTTTTTACATCTATGCCAATTTTTTTAATTCACAAATAGCATTACTTTTGTTTTATTTACATTCACCTTCATCTGATTTAAAACAAACCATTTCTCATAATTTTTTACTTCTTCCTTACACTTTTTTATTGCTTCTTTACATCTTTTTCCGTTACTATAACACTGAGGTCGTCTGCAAATATATTACATTTTTTCCTTTCTAAACTTAAAATAAATCATTTACATAAATGGAATGTAATAATGGGCCAATATTAGATCCCTGCGGGACTCCAAATCTATTGACCAGTTTTCTGATTTTTCATCATCAATATATATTATTTGTTCTCTATTTGTAAGGTAGTTTCTTATGATATTATTTATTTTGCCTCTTAGTCCGTAATGATTTAATTTTTCAAGTAATATCTCTCCATTTATTATATCAAAGGCCTTAGTGAGATCGAAAAATATTCCAATTTCGATTTCCTTATTTTCTAGTGTCTCTTGCAGTATTCCTACATTTCTCAATAGTGCTTCCTCTATGGATCTACTCTCTCTCTCTCTCTCTCTAAAACCGTACTGATGTTCATTTAATATATTAAATTTGTTTATAAATTGCATCATTCTTTTGTATAGTAATTTCTCAAATATTTTAGAAAATATTAATATTATAGATATGGGTCTATAATTTTCAATCATTTCCTTATTTCTCTTTTTGTATATTAGCATTACTTTTGCCACTTTCATTTCATTGGGGATTGTTTCACTATTTAAAATTTCATTAAAGATAAATGATGGTGTAATTAATAGGTCAGAACAATCCCTAACTATTTTAGGATGTATTTTATCGTTACCTGGTCTTTTATTTGGATTTACTTTTTTTTTAACTCACACAATAGTTCGTCATATTCTATATTTCCTACATACATAGTTTCCCAAATGACATGTTCCCTTCATAATATGTTCCCAAATATTCTTTATATTCTGTATTGGTACCGTTACTTCTGTCAATTTCATGTTCAGCAAGTTCTACAAAATATTTATTGATTATATTAGATAAATCCTTTTTATTTGTAATTAGCTCATCACGAATTTTTAATTGATCCATTCCACCTTTTTTATCGTTCTTTTTCCTTCCCAACATTTTATTTATATTTGACCATTTTTTCTTCATATTGATCATGCTAAAGTTCTTTATACAGAAATCCTTTTTACACCCTTCTAAAGTCAAACTTTCAAAAGTCAATCCTTCTAAAGTCAAACTTTCAAAAGTCAATCCTTCTAAAGTCAAACTAAAATGTGCTATTTTTCATAGCAAATTATATCCGTCGTTTCAGCCTCAAGTTCTGGTCAGTGATAGATGTCGACAATGAAAAGAGTGTAAGTCACAGTGACGCCATTTTATGTTATACGGTCACCTACGACGGCCAGACCGTAGTGACTGGATCTCAAGACATGTCACTCAAAGTCTGGGAAGTAACAACAGGAAAACTTACTCAGGTTCGTATTGACTTTCTAGAATACTTCCTTAGCTTTGATGGCAATTGGGAAGAATTCTTCTGATTGCTTCATAAACTTTCACAAAAATTGAAGAAAATTCTCCAACGTATCTTCCTAACCAGAGATGCCAACCTGCAGGTATTTCCCCTAGTTTGTACGGATTTTAACTCCACCTTACTGTATTACGGTCGATACCAACAAAACTACGGAAATGCTTTTTCAAGATCCTCATGTGCAATTTTCTCCCGGCTCCTCTCAATTTCATTTTTTAATGTTTTTTCGGTTATAAAAAAAACGTACTTTGCAGATATCCCGCGCTTTTGTTGTTTGGACAAATCATTTCCTTGTCCACTCCTCTTCACTGCCGTATATTGAGCAGATATCATAAGAAACCAAACACATCGGGATTCCCTATTGCATTGTGTGGATCAACCGAGAGCGTGAACAAAATCAGTCATTTGGCGCCTTCTCTGTATGTATTTGCACAGGAACTGCTCATCTGTTATTTTTTACGTCCAGCTTTGTATGTGAAACTTGCTTCAAATTTGGATTAAAACAACGAAATGAAACGCAGCCGTGATTGTGAAACAGCTGAAAAGAAAAAAAAAGCAGACGAAACTTGTCGGCAAGTATATCGCGACGAATAGCCGTTTTACAAAGCATCGAAAGTTTTTAAATTTTTATGTGAACTCGCAGTTTTACCATATTTTGAATAACTTTTTACTCGCAGCATTTTATAAAAAAAAATTCAGAAAAATTTTCTTGATACTTTAGAAAATAACGCGCGATTTGCGCCGAGATTTTGCGGCATATATTTCGGGATATTTCCCCCTTATGCTTTCGTTATCTACACACGCAGAGGCTTGCAGATTAATTTAAAAGTAAATTTACCTATTAAATAAATTTAATTAATTTGCGTAATTTATAATCCTATTCTGTGAAAAAACGCCACCTGGTGCCTGTTTCTGGAACTTCAAAAATACTAATAATAAACTAAAGATTTGACTTAAAAAACGATTTTAACTTTAATTTAAGAGCGATATTTTTTTTTCGACGCACGATTTTGTCCTCTATGCGCCGCCTACGGGAAAAATTGTGAACTTTTTAAATGTGATGTAATTACTGACAAGGTACAAAATTAGCGGCCGTTAGTCGTATGTTGCATCTATAAATTGCCATCCAAAGAAATATGTCTGCAATAGAAAATGGGAAAGTTTTGTTGATAGAAGATAATTTCAATAGTTTTAGCTTCTCAAGAGAAGAACAGGGAAGAGGTTTCAAAATTACAGAAAAAGAAACGAAGAACTTAATGTTTATGAAGTTTAACGTTTTCAATAAAACATTTAGCTTTTCATTTTTATTGTGCTCATTCATTTGATTAAACTATTTTTTACCTACTACAAAACTCATGTAAAAACCAATTTTCCTGTACAAAATGCAAAATTGTGGTGTTTATCTTCTACAAAGCTGGTGCAAAAGCTTTTTTGCTCCTACAAAACTGATGCAAAAGTGTTTTCTGCAAAACGGATACCGAAAGCCATTTTTCTTGCTACGAAACTGACAAGAAAGGGCATTTCCCCTGTGACAAATGTGCATTGGTGAGAATGTGATCACCGTATAAGTGCATAAACATACAGAGTCAAGTCACATTATTAGGAAAACTTGCATGTTATTTCAAGGTGTGGGGAGGTACATATATTGCTCTGTAAGGATGCAGGTGCTTTACTTATAAAAACAATTTTACAGGAAATAAAAGAGCGGGATTTTACGGAAAACTACGAAAAATTCTTAACTTTTTTACGAACGCCTACTTTCTCAGGTTGGCATCTCTGTTCCTAGCCTTCACAACAATTGAAGAATATAACTAATTTTAAAACACCTAATAAAGGTTTGGAAGAAGTATGTAAATAAGCAGCACGTTTGCTCATTTAGTGAACGTGCTATGTTACTATATATATAAGTGTTACTATATATATATGTGTGTGTGTTATATCAATAGTAACACACACACATATATATATATGTGTGTGTGTTACTATTGATATAAGTATTTTTTTACCCTTGTTTAGGTTCTTGCAGGCCATGACGGCTCTGTGACTTGCGTTGCAATCGCTCCTTTAAGCCCATCAATGGTAGTTTCTGGTTCATTCGATTGCACGCTTATATTATGGGATATGTTGACTGGAAGCGACAATTTTACTTTCAGGGGCCATACAGATACTGTCAAAAGTGTGGCACTCACACCAGATGGATCCATTGTAGTCTCTGGTATGTAATTTTTCAATATGGTGAATCAGTAATCCGGGTTCTTCACTTAAAAATTATCGTCAATATATCGATAGTATTATGCCATAAGAATATAACAAACAGTTATTTCGACACTGGCGTAAGGTTTAAAAACACGACGTTTCGGGAGCCAACTGCTCCCTTTGTCAAGTGAAGGCAGAATGAAGAGTTCGTGAAAGTCCTAAGCTTATATACCCGCATGTTGGGAATCCCCATCTGACGCCATCTGGTGCGGAGCATTTCCAGCTGGGGAAACCCCAATCGGGGAAACCCTCGCCGGGAAAGCCCCCGCACCCGACGATGTCAGATGAACACCCCCAACTCGAGGTTTTGCAAAAATCCTGTAAGGTTCTGGTAGAGGTTTTGCGATGTTTATTGCACGACTCCTCAAACCGTAGGTTTCCCATGATTCCAGAAAAAGTCTACTCCCCAGATTCGTCACATTCTGATGTAATATTTTCATCGAATGCCAATCTGGTTCGTGACCCTCCCTGAAGACATGTTCAGCCAACTGGTTTGAATCGTCTCCCCTAGCTACCGCACGCATATGCTCCTTCCCTCGTAGACGTATCGATCTTCCCGTCTGTCCAACATACACCTTGTCACAGTCTCCACACGGTATTTGGTAAATAGCACCAGATTTTTCCTCCTCAGGGACGCGATCCTTAACTTTAAGTAATAGATCACGCAGGGTGTAGACAGGTTTGTAGTAGGTCTTAACATTCACACAACTGAGAATTCGAGACAGCTTTTCTGAGACACCCGCCACATATGGCAAAACCACTGATGTCTTCCTAGTCTCATCCTCTACATTCCTGTTTCCACCACTAACACCACATTAGTTACGAGCGATAAATTTAGTCGGGTAACCGTTCTTTTTCAACACGAAAGGATACAGGCGCAAAGTTATATAAGCCCGTGGGGCCTGAAACTTCCAACAATTTAAAATAAACTGCAAATTTTCATTTAATATAATCTATAAATGTGTATAATTTTGAAAACACTATATTGCTAAATAACGGGAATTAACATTTCTATGGTGTACGCGATCGTCTGGCATAAAACTGTCAACATAACAATATTAAATTAATATTTACTTTAAATAAGTTAATCAAATTAACGGAAATTAAAAATTAAATTGAGGCAGATATCCTTTGAAACAATGTAATGTAATTTAATTTAATGCGAAGTAATTTACAATTTCCTAACAATAATAAGCTTTAACATATATAAATATTTGTTAAATTAGCTGTTAAATTATTAAAATAAATAAGTTTTTCATATTAGCCGATGATATATAACAATAAATGTTAAATTACTCATGAAGAAAAGAATGATTTCCAGGCTCCTGGTGGGACCCGAATCCACAACCCCTTAATTGCCGGTCAAGTGTTCTACCAATTAATATGATAAATACTTACTAAATATAGATAGATACAAATTTATGGAATATGCGAAAAATATAATTTACAAAATTAAGTAAATATAGTACATAGAAGATGGTGGAAGAAAAACACAATCCACGTTGGGATGATAGAAGTTTCGCACCAAAATATTCTAAATCTCACAAGTAGACTATTCTTACAAAGCTGGAAATCCTTTTCACAATGTTACTCCTTAAATACATCTAAACCCATAAACCCACTGCCCCAAATACTACCAGCTCATCCAAAAACGTCTTTAAGCAATTTTTCATTCATTTTGTTCATCCTTATCCATTACTTAAACGTCCTTCTCTCCACTCACTCCTTTCAATAACATTTTTGAAATTATTAAAAAATCTGAAAGTATTTGCACAAAACAATTACAGTGCATAATATATTTTTACTTGTTACTAGAGAGAGAATAACATGCTTGAGACATCAAGTTTTATATTTGTAATTTTGTTTTTTCACCATGACCATATACGTTGTTTTTTTTGATAATGATTATCTGATTTAGAAACCGAAATATTGGGAATAAAGTCTCAAATTTTGACCAATCACACTGCTTTTATTCTCTCTCTTTTTAAATATATAGGATTGTATAAAATAGCATTTACAAATAAATCATAGCAATTTATCAAATCATTCACATTTTATTGAACATTTTTATTGTATTTTATTGAAATTATTCAGCGCCGTTTTATATATTTACTACTTTTTTAATCTCACTTATATTACTACTTTATATTAATCTCTATTATATTTTATATTTAATTTACTCTTATATCTTCTCTTTAGACATGTGATGTTTTATATATTTAATTTATATTATGTTTTATATTTAATTTATATTATAATATCTTTATGTTTAATTTATATTATATCTTTATATTTAATTTATAGCTTATATTCTTATTTATATATTAATATGGCATATGTTGTAATACTGCCTGTTGTTCCTTCTCTCTTAACTTCTTTTATGCTAATCTCAGATACTCTTTAATACCTTATATTAGTTTCCTTATATATTGCTTCTTGCTTCCTGCATCTAGATGCTTTACTACATATATTAAATCTATACTCTTTACTGCTTTATCAGTCTCAGGCGATTCCTTCACTGTATAATCTAACTTATATTACTTTATATTAATCTCTCATATATTGACTACCTTATATTAATTTCGCATATATTTTACCACCTTATATATATATATAGCATGTGTGTATGTATATATATATATATATATATATATATATATATATATATATATCTCCTCTCTCTCTCTCTCTCTGCTTATATTTCTGCCTTATATTAATCTCGTATATATTTGCAACCTTATATTAATAGCACATATATTTACTACCTTTTGTTAATCTCATGTACATTTACTCTACCTTTATATAATTTCTCGTTTCAATTGCTACTTTAAAAAATATTTTTATATTAAATCACTAAATATACCATTATTTCGCATTTTTTAGGGTCTGCGGACAATACTATTCAATTATGGGATACGCAGGCAGGAGGTAGAATTGGAATGATGGACCTTCACGCTCCTTTTCTTTCAATGGCTACATCACTAAATGTCAGCCAGATGGCCATCCAACTTACCAATAGTTCATTACTACCCATTCTCCGTCTACATAACAATCCAGCAAAGTCAATTGTTACAGAAATGCTACCTGGATTTGGCATCCAGGATGATACTAAATCTCTTGGTAAGGATACTATATACATGCAGTACATACGCAGCATTTATAGCCTTTAGTAATTGTATATTCGAGATCAAAAGTGAAATTTAGTGAAGGAAATCTTCAAGATCATTTTTTTTTTAATTGGTTATTTAGTCACGCTACGCAGTTTGATTTTATTATACCCAACTTTTTCTATAAATCGTCTTTTTTGATCCATTCAAAGGTCCGTTTTAGACATTTTTTTAAATAAAGAAAAAAAGCATTTGTCTGAAATCTATCTTTTGATTTGCCCAGAAATCAATTAAAAAGATAATTTGAAACCGCATACACAAATATAAAACCTTCTGGGAAAGCTTATCACAAATGTAAAGCCCACGACTGCGTAATGGACCATCCAAGATGGAATTAACGGCTTGACATAACCTCAAAATCACGGTATATTTAGGCACAACCAACTTCAACTAGTTTCAGACTAGTTTAAGTTGTGTAGTCTAACAGTAACCAGTTAAACTAGTTTTAGACTCAAAACTAGTCCAACGTGTCCAACAGCGATAATCAGAATCAGTGTATTCCTGGGGCGTAGGGTAATCACGGTAAATAGAGAAACGAGTTTATTATGTCACAATAAAAATATATTTTAATTGTTATATATAGCATATAAAAATAAATACTCGTCAGAATATATTAGAAAAATAATAAAAGTGCAAGAACTAATGGGTTCTTACGAACCTTTAATCTCAAGCAATTTTGTTTCCTAACTCTTTGTTCATGAGCATTTTTGGCTCATAATAATTTAATACATTGTACTCATTGAAAGCATTTTTTGGTAGCTTGCATAAGTTAAGATAAAAAATTCTTTAAGTTATTTTGAAATATTTTTAAAGTAAAAGAAAACTAAATATTTTCCAGTTCTCAGAAATTCAATTACTTTTAATAGGACCTGGTGGACTCTTACCAAAGCGAGTGCTGCTTCGAGGAAACCTCAAGAGGGAACAATCTTTCGATTCTTTATATTGGGAATTAAAGGCAGGTGCACCAAGACACGATTTGTTGACGAATCTAGACGAACTAAAGAAACCTGCTGCATTTCCTTTTGCATCCAGTAATGTTGGTGCAGGATCCGCTGCTGGAGCCGTGTGGGATGGTACAAAAACAAAGCTTCAGCTCAGGCCATCCGATCCACTGGGAATACAGCCCAAACCTAAGCTAGCTAAGCACAAACTTCTCAAGAAACAGCAGAGTATGTTTGCGTTTTTCCCCGATCACAACAGCCATCAACAAGCATCAGTAGGAAGTTCTAAAGACAATATGGATTCCAAGAGGGCCGACTTTCTGTCCAGACTACAATCAGCGAACAGGCAATTGGAAACCCTAAAAGCCACCGAGGAGAATCCAAGAGAAGAAGATGAGGAAGAAGCAGCTTGCGAAAGAACTCAAAACAACAGGAATAAGAGTTCAGAGACGACAATTTCAGCTATTTGCGCAATAACGTAAATCTTACGCTGTTATGAGAATCAAAAGTCTTTGTGACATCACCCAAAATTTAAAATGCAATGACTATTCTTCGAGTGGCAGAGACCCCCAAAATGCGCCATTGTAAGGACTAATGGGGATGCTTGTATTTCAACGTCCCAATGTAATTATTGAAAAGCCTTCCAACATTTAAAAAGCAATCGAAAACTCACATAAATCATAATCATCACGAAGCATCGCACAGGTAAAGAAAAGTTACATTTAACAAATCATTGCTTATCCTTTCCGTTGCATGGTCATCCGTTAAAAGAAAGAAGCACAAAAATGAATTGTATTTCTTCAATACATGTTTAACGGTACTGCAACATGTACCGTGGATGTATTTATTGAGTACAAACCTATTACTAAATTCCCAAGGCAGAGTAATGAGCAGACTTGCTAAAGCAATCTGATTGGCTCTTCTTCTAAAGCATTGTAATGTCGATGTAAGTTGACGACTGGCATCGCTTAATGACAGTATGTCAAAATGGCGATGACATCATCTATATGTAATACGTTATGGACTGAACTAAAAATAAATGTTATTGTACACAAGTCCAGGAATCTTATCACCTGCATTATATTAAGATTGAGAAAAAATTATCGTTTCTCACAATTGTCTTTCAGAAATGCCAATGTTACAATTGAATTGAACAAACAGTAGAAATCTCATAAGGAAACTAGTTGCGCTATCAATGTAAAACTATTCTCTTTAATATTCAGATAAAGATCCTTTCACGCATGCCTTTCATCATCTCCTTTTCGACGTCACAAAATTTGATGCTCAGAACTCTAAAACACTTTATCAAATACAGCTCAAATGTATGATTGATCGTTTTGAAAAACTGTTGACTTTTACACTTTTAAACGCGTTTCAATTGGACATCAAGGGACCAAAATTCAAGGACCTGCATGAAGAAACCTCAGAGTTATTTGTAGAAGCAGCAGAAAGATTTTCGTTAAGGTTTCAATATAGTCACAGCAATAAGAAATGAACAGCAAAAGGGTTAAATAAGCCATCTTCATATTCCACAGAAATATCTGAAATTGGACGAACATAGAACCAGCTCGTATTTTACTAGTAACTTTGTATAGTTTTTAACATCAGTTGTTCATTTAAATGTTTCCTTAATTCGTAGGGCATTAATTTATTTACCATTTCATCAAATAGCTATACATCTGAAAGAAGGGTGCACACTGAACAACTTTTAACACAACCTAGCCATTACGAGGAGGTATTGTTTCAAATTCCAATAGTTTTCAACTTGACTAGTTCTCGATTAACTCCCAATAACCCATTATATTGGTAAGGGGCCCAGACAGTGCTGGAGTAAAAATCTAACGGGCCCCTAAAAAATGTGGCCCCGCAATACCGTCAATAAATCGTGAGGTTTTCTTTGAAGCTCATAATCTGTAATATTCATCTTTATCAATAATAAAACTTAGGTATTTGAAAATAAACAAGATTATAATGACCCTTAAACTTAAATAATATCAATCCGCATAAAGATCCATGAAGGGTCCCCCAAAATCCTGGGGCATTAGATCCGAGCCCACTTGGGCTATACGTAAATCCAGCACTGGGTACAGAAAAGTGTTGAACCATGTTCCCAAAATTGTCTCTCACCTTTTGCATTCAAACACTAGTAGTTGTTAATATAATTTGCGTTACTTAGTGGTCACAATTAAGTTATCCTATGTGTCATATCGTTCTTGCAATTCAGTTTATGAACAGGAGCGGTTTTTAGTCATGATTAAAAGATACAATCTAGTCATAGTAAAATTAAGATATTAATTTAAATTTTAGTTGCCATTTTGTCCTTCACAATTCAACAATTAATATCAGTTTAAAAAACAAGCAAATATTAAATTTCCTTTGATATCCAGAATTAAAATATTTAAAAACTTAAAAGCATTATGATAAAAAAAACCTCTTATATTAATATTACTGTATACCAACTACATGAATCCCCATTTCTGTAAATTAATACATACTGCTGGGGATTGTGCCGAACCCCGGGTTTCTAAACGGACGAAACAAATACTACGTAAGAATTCAATAAAGCCATAAAAATAGTCCCGTTTTTACAATGTTATAATTCCATAAATTTTAAACATTTGATATAAAAAAAAATATGGTATTTTCGAAGACACAGCCATTGTAATTATAAATTATGTTGACTATAATAACAATAAGACTGCTAATCCCTTGTACTTATTTATAGTTCATAGCAAATACCAAAACACCCGAGCTTCTGTACAAAGCATTCTCGTAGTCTGTACTATGTTCTGTGTAACGTGAACTTCGTTTTAAAGACGCACCATAATTCGTATAATTGTTGATATATTTTCACCGTTGTGAACATTCAAAGTATTATGAATTCATTTATTTATAGATCTCCGTTGTGTTTTTCACCATCACTGCAAACGCTACACACACACATGCAATGTACTTGTACGAAAACGCACCAAACTTCATAGATCGTAAACAATGTATTATTGAGCTAAATGTTTTGTAATGTAGCGTTGAAACCATGTCCAAGAACCGTAATCTATCGATCATAAAATGTAATCTATGGGTGTACAGCTAACATGTTAAATACTATGTAATTCGTACCTGGATTTCACAAACTAGTTTGTACAATTGATATGAATAAATATATTTGCATTCTTTCAGCTATAGCCTGAATTTATTCCCGTATGTCAAAGGTTTCTCTAATAATTCGTATATCGGAAATAAGATTGTAAGTGACAAATATAATGTGAAATATACATATTTTAAAACGATAATCATTAATAATATCTTTAATAATTATTATGGAAAAAAAGGACATTAAAATAGCTTTTAATAGTCGCCTCCAGGAATACTCACGTCATACACGTTTGGTTGCTGTTTAATTTATAATCCGACCAGTACGCAAAAATCTATCAGCTGTTATTCAAAGTTGAGAAATTAAGATACTGAAAATGTATACGAAAAGATTTTTACAACTATATATAATAGAATAATATAATTCTACCTTAATTTTACTAGCTATATTATTTAAAATCCTTAATAATTCGACTCCATTAATTTTTTTACTAGCTTTCCTAATTTGGAGATTTCGATTTAATTTATTAGTCAATATTAAACCTAAAAAAATTGTAACCGTGACGGAATATACAGTCGAGGGAATGGCGTGGAAACGTTTAGATTTTCACTCCAGTACCGGGTGACACTTCAGAAAACTTGATGTATCGTTTGCATGACGATACGAAACCAAATTTGTCTGACTGTGACGAAATACACAGCCGAGGGATTGGCGTGAAAGCATCTAGAATATCACTCCATCATCGGGTGACACTTCAGAAAACTTGATGTATCGTTTGCATGACGATACGAAACCAAATTTGTCTGACTGTGACGGAATACACAGTCGAGGGAGAGATTGGCGTGAAAACGTCTAGAAGTTCACTGCAGTACCGGGTGGCACTTCAGAAAACTTGATGCATCGTTTGCATGACGATGCGACGCCAAATTTATCTGACTTATGACGGAATACACAGTCGAGGGATTGGTGTTAGTACGTTCCCAATAAAATGACTTTTGTGTCCATGAGGTTCAATGGAACTCAGAAATGGATTGATACATTGTTACACAGTAACCGTCGTTGACCTCGCCGCCGACGTCCACATTTTTTCGTGCCCTGTGCATTCTAATCCGGGCTGGAAAAGCTATTGCCCGACATGCCCGGGGCATATAAAAATTTCAGCCGAGCATGGGTTTTGTTTGGTTTTTTTCCACATGCCCGGTCGGGCATGTGAAAAATCGAAAGCTTTTAACAGATCTCTGGAGGTTTTTTAGTTTGTTTTTTTAAATTAAAAATAAATTTCCATTTTTATTTCAGTGATTTTATCAATGTCCTGGCGATAATCTCGATACCTCAGCAATAGTATAAACTTAATATTGAACTCCAACGTTACTGGGAAAAGATAAAAACTGATAATATAAATTTTGCAATTTCTGCAGACTTTATTATGTATACAGGGTGTCTCAACACCAGGGTTGCAAACATCTAGAAGGGGTAGGGTACACCTAGACGAACAATATTTGTCATAGAACCTAGGGTCGCAAACCACTCACAGCGCCAGTTCTAAAACCGTCCAGCATGCACAAATAGTGACAACCAGTGCATGAGAAGCGCAAAATGCGATGTCCTAATCATCTATGCACTTGAGCAGCTGACCTGAGTTTTATCTGGCGCTTTTCACGCACTGGTTGTAAATATTTGTGCATGCTGGACGGTTTTAGAACTAGCGCTGTGAGTGGTTTGCGACCCTAGGTTCTATGACAAATATTGTTCTTCTAAGTGTACCCTACCCCTCCTAGATGTTTATAACCCTGGTGCGGAGACACTCTGTATATTTTCTTATTTAGCGCTTATTTTCATACATTTTTAACTAGTACATTTCTTAATAAATCTTGTCCATTTAATTTGTTTGATGGTAATTGATACAGTACAAAAATTTTAAACGGAGCATTAAAATGTAGTGATATTTTTCGAGCATATAATATTTTATTCAGGCATGCGTTATTTTTGGTTACATGCCCGACCGGGCATGCAAGCTTTTTAAGGATTTTTCTGGCGCTGATTCTGACCCCCACAGCCACTGACAGTGGAACAACCCTGCATAGCTGCTGAGACACTCTTTCCAATGCTATGTGTCTTTTATTTCCCCCATGTTGGCTTTTGCGCGAGTTTTGGATTAACTTCGTAAAATGTTTCATTTTCTTGTTTAAATTTTTTTTACTCATTAAAACTAGTTCTGTATCCTGGAATGCACTTGCAATGCGTAGTAGTAAATCGAGGTCTATCGTTTGAGATCAAAACCAGCGCCATTGATGCTCTGATTCATGATCTATACCGATTGGAAGTTTCTGCGGATGCCCAAATTGGCTGGCGTGCGTCGTGCCCCACCCTTGCGTACTACGCGACGGTGACTTGATGCTCGTGGCAGCATTAAATGTTACACAGTAACCGCGATGCCGACGTTCACATTTTTTGCGCGTCCTATGCCCCCCTCCCCCTCTCATTCACTGACAATGATACATCGCTGGATAGCTGCCGAGACATTCTTTCCGATGGGCGCTCCTTTATATTCGTGTTGGCATTGCGTAAGTTTCGGCTAACATTTAGCCGAAATTTTGAATTTTTCACTCCTAAAACTAGTTCACCGTTTTGGCATATAGATTGTCAATAATATAGATCATGAATAATAATATACAGGTAGATCAATAGAACATAGATCTAAATAGATCTATCTTTTGAGACCCTCCAACGCCGTAGCTGCGTGGTGAAGTCATGAGCTATACCGATTGTGAATTTCCGCGGACTCCCGAATTGGCTGTTTTGTGTCGAGCCCCGCCCATTGCATAAGCGGCGGTGACTTCATGTTCGGGCGGAAACGGAACTATATACCGGTTAGAATGATGGCGAAATCATTACAGTCAGACTTGTGGTTTTGGAGCTATTCAAATTTCTTCACCAGCATGCAAACGTTACATCAAGATGTTGAAGTGTCACCCAGTATTGGAGCGAACTTCTAGACGTTTTCACGTCAAAATTATGTTTTCCACAATTTCTATACTTTCCCCTCAATTCGTATTTGATAATTCTGGGAAATTGCACTTACATTTATTTTTTGTTTATAAAAATTAAAAATTATTGTAAAAACATCGCCATTTCGGTTTTGTCTACAGTTACTCTCCGCTCTATAAAACTTCTAGCATTGGCCACTGTTTCTTGGCCAATTTTCGATGGCCACCGATTGTCAAGCGTATCACGAATTGGTCGGACAAAGCCAGAATTTCCCGATTATTTTGAGCTTTGGTCGAAGTTATACGTGGCCAGACATTACACGAACTGGCTAGTCTTCAGACATTAACCCTAACATATGTATCAGAAGCGAATCTCTCTCTCTCTCTCTTTGTAGTCAATGGTCTCGGAACCCGTTGTCTTACTTCCTGGAGTTTTTTCCACTTATTTTCCATCTCTCCTTCCACTGGTTCATTATTTTGAGTACTTAGAGCAGGGGTCTTCAACCCTCGGCCAGCCTGCTCATGAAAAAATACAAATTGTTTCATACAGAAATAGCGCTCACTATTTCCTCTAGGTCTTAAATCTCTGTATTTTATTTTATTCTGTTCACATTTTGTAATAAATATTTTAAAACGCTTAAGAACTAAAATAACATGCAATCTTCCTTCAATGGTGTTTAGTTTTCTAGCGTATATGGACATTAGAGGCAATTTTATTGATTTGCAGTGCAACGGTGATTAAAAAAAAATCAACTTAGAACTCATTGAATTCTATTCTTAATACGTCGAAAAGAACATCTTCCTAATTACTTGATTATATGCTCTGAAAATGTTGCCACTATTTGGGAGTACTTGCGTCTTCGAACAGATATTGTTCAAGAAAAAAGTTAATTAGAACCAGAATAACTGACGTCCACCTTGAAAATGCTCTATGGGTTACAACATGGAACATTAAGACCTAATGTTGACAGGCTTGCTAAAAGCAAGCAAAAATCTCACTAAAAGATTTGATTTCGCTTTATATGTTATATATTGACAAAATACAGTAGTGGACAAAATTGTGGAAACCCTTTGAAAAAAGATTATTTTAGAGGTTTGATGGCTAATAACACCACTTTTTTTTGTACCAATACTATAAAATTATATATCATTGGAAAGGTAATTTAATCAAGATTGTAATGCAATAACATTTATGAATCGTATTTTAATAGAACAGCATTCATAAAGAAGAAAGGTGATATACATAGAAAAAATGAGATATACAAAAATGTTCACCATACCAGTTAATACTTAGTTGGGTAACCTTTAGCCTTAATTACGGCCTTACAACGCTTTCCCATGGAGTGAACCAAGTTCTTTAGTTCTGCAGCTGTTATAATATGAAACCAAGATTGAATTATTGCTTCTGTTAATTGTGTTTTATTGCTGGGTTGCTTCCGACTAACAAGCTTCTTTAGCCGGCTCCATAGATTTTCGATGGGGTTAAGGTCTGGGCTATTTCCAGGCCATTCCAGCAGTTGAATATGATGATCTTGAAACCATTTTTTGCACACACGAGCAACATGACATGGAGCTGAATCCTGTTGAAATATAAATGCTTCATTATCTTGGAAAAGATCACATGCAGAAGGCTGCAGCTTGGGCTCAAGTATTTCATTTATGTATCTTTGGGCATTTATATTCCCATTGATCACGCAAATTCTGCCCACACCTCTTGATGTTATACAACCCCAAATCATAACACTAACTGGGTGTTTCACGGTAGGTGTAATGCACTCAGGATGGAAATCTTCTCCAATTCTTCTCCATACGTATTTTACGCCATCACTACCAAACAGTGAGATTTTGGTCTCATCACTCCAAATTACACTGTCCCATTGTTCCGTTGTCCAGTTAACATGGGTTTTAGCCCAGTTTAATCTTTTCAACCTCTGTTTGACAGACAAAAATGGCTTTTTTCGTGGAATTCTTGCATTTAGACCACATTCATGCAGTCTGCGCCGAACAGTCCTTGCACTTAACTTCACATTGCATTGCGCCATTTCACCTTGTATACACAGAGATGATTTTTTCCTGTCACCTAGGCACTGTCTTTTAATTCTTCTATCATCACTTGCTGTTGTGCACCTTTTTCTGCCTTTACCAGTCTGGTTTTGTAATGACTGAGTCTCCTTATACTTCTTCAAAAATTTAGAAATGCCACCTTTAGTTAAGTTTCCCCCAATATTTCTTCTAATTTCTTCATAACTGTAGCCTTGTTCACTTAATATTACTATTTTACATCGCTTCCTAGGTGACCAGTCAACTCTTTGCGCCATTTCTTTAATTTTATTACGTTTTACAAGCACACTAAATCGAAGAGCACAAAAAAAAAACCAACCAACTTGATAGCAATTACAGAACACACTGATAAATGTCCTGTAACCTGTTGGCTCATTGCCAAAACAAGAGAAAACATGATTGGCTCATTGCCAAAACAAGATGACACCTGATTGGCTCTGTAAACACTCATGCTCATTGGCCACATTCAAATGAAGGAAAGCTACTTCATATAAATGTAAGCAAGCTGTGCTTTTTTCTGGTTATTTGGCTATAACTTTTGATAGAATACAGATAATTGAACAAATGTTATTGCATTACAATCTTTATTAAATTACCTTTCTAATGATATATAATTTTATAGTATTGGTACAAAAAAAAGTGGTGTTATTAGCCATCAAACCTCTAAAATAAACTTTTTTCAAAAGGTTTCCACAATTTTGTCCACTACTGTATGTCAACTAAAGGCATTGTAAATGTTTTTTTTTGCTTCCAGTCATATTTATATTATATTACATTTACATATTATTATTTTACATTTTAATATTATATATATATATATATATATATATATATATATATAGTCCCAGTAAGTGGATCCAGAAAATATTTTCTTGAGTACCCTCAAAACCAATATGGAGACCTAAGGAAAAACGGCAACAAATACGGATGAAGGTAGAAAGTAAGGGGGACTTTCCCTGGATCCGCTTTTGTTCAGTCCTAATATTGCTGATACAGTAGTGCGGCCCGCGAGCTACCAAGAATAAGAAAAATTGGCCCTTGGACAAAAAAAGGTTGAAGACCCCTGTAGCGTTATTCGACTCGTAACAACGTAGAGAACAGAACCCAAGCTTTATTCAAACTAATAATAATAATACAGAGAACATCGAGAACACCTCAAGAACGAACTCACAAGTTATATGCTATATAAATAATAGCAGTGAGCTGGGGTTAAGTAAACATAACATTACATCCCCCTTTTTCGTGTTGAAAAGTTAATAGCATCGCAACCGATCTGGCTTCTTAATGCTAAGTCCGTATCTGGTTACATAGTTACTGGTGCTATGGCAATTTTCTACTACAGTCTTAAACAGTCTGGCTGATTGAGGGATAGTTGCTGGTGTTGGTGAAATCGTAAAGCCGCTGGCGGCTACTGGGCTGTTTATGAAGTCGTCACCTTCACCTCGTGGTAATACTTTACTTATCACGTCATGCTTCAGGTACCAAATGTTCCTTCTCAGTCTCAATCCATCTGGACTTTGGATAAGAAATGACCGTGGTTCGATCAATCGTGAGATGATTTCTGCAGGTCTCCAATCCCTATGTGCAGCCCTGTATAATACTTTCTGACCCACTTGGAACTGAGGCGATTTCTTAGAACCGCGGTCTCCGTATACCTTTCCTTTATACCTGAGGTTGCTAAGGGATGAATGAACGTCCTATGCTACTTTATGAA
>QLNU02014176.1:5830607-5870183 GCA_006491805.2 Dysdera silvatica
GGGGGATGGGAGGGATTTGAATTAGATTTCATATTATTTTGTACATCGTTGAGAGAGTGAGGAAATTGTTTATGTTGGTTTATGGCCTCATTTAAGAAACTGCAATATAGGGCAGTATAAAGCTAGATTTAACGTCTGTATTTGTGAAATGTACAAGGCAAAGGCATGTGAGAGTTTTGGTACCGGAATTTATCGATGAGTTACAGTGTTAAACTTTAATTGTTATGTATGAGTTAAATCTATCCAGGAATCACTTCAGTTGTCGTTTGTAAAAGAAAGAGTGCGAGAGGAGACTTATTTATACAGATAGTGAATATCACATCTCTCGTGTAGGGAAAGTACGTATTTAAAAACAGATTTTAAAGTCGTCTTTGTAATTGGAATTATCTTTTCATTTTCTTAATATCATCCATATTTACGAACAGAGGAGGGGATTTGGGATTTTACCGTCTATACGCTGAGATATTTTGTTGCCTAATCTTACAAAACGCAATTAGGGTTTTTAATAGAGAAGACGTAACAGATTTTGGCGTTTTTGTCAAATTCTTAATTTGACGCCTCTAGCCAAAATCCTTTTTGGTATGTTCGCCGCCCAGGTACAGACACAGCATCATCGCTCTTATTAATTTAATATTTCATTTAATTAATAACTTCGTATGTGCAGTGTTTGCTTTTATAACTCTATATACATATATTTAAATAGTTATCATGTATATGAGAAATATTTTTTAATTTTTGTTTTTTAAAATGAAACATAGATACTTGATATTGATTCTGGTCTAAAGATAGAAAAGAATATAATAATAATAATGCAGAGAGTTGGAAGAGCTATTGGCCGGCTGCCAAGAGGTTTTGTGTTCGGTTCCAAACCAGGCACCGTGAAATCATTCTTTTCTTTGGGAGCATCTTACAAAAAATAAGCTCCGGTGGCTATGTGTGCCGACCGTTTGGCAGTTGGGCTAATCCCGTGAAGGGTAATATTTTAATATCTCATGTATAAAAAAAATTCATCATCTAATACAGCGGATGCTTACGCATTTGTAGAATGATTTCGAGGCCGTCTAATCAATGTTCAAAATGTAAATATTAAGTATTTAAATATTCGATCTGTAAGCCCTTTCTCTATTTTTTTTTTCATGTTTTTCATGAAAAAAGGGCTTTTCGTAAAAATTGTAGGGCGTAATGTTTTCCACTCCTCTTGCATTACTTTTCAGAGGCCATCAATCGTGGTAAGTTTGCGCTTCGAAAGAACTCTTTTCAACATTACGTTTATTGGTACTTTCCAAATAATACAGCACTGGCTATGGTCCATTATAATGGAGTGTTCGTGACGGAATCCGGGTAAATTTAAGCCTCATCGGGATTCGAACTTACGCTATTAATTTATAGCCTGTAGTCATCGATTTACCATATTGCGTCTATGTTAGCAGCAACAAATTATTAATAGAGCACTCAACAAAAATAGCAAGGGTGCTTTTTCTTCTATTTTTAAGCTTAGCTTTTAGGTAGATGAGGATTGTAATGAGTGTAGTAATTCATTATAATTTTATGTATAATATACTAATATATTACAGTGAGTAAACTTTCACTTTGCGCCTGGTTCTTGTATAATGCATTTTGTGGTATATATATATTTAAAATGTTTTAAAAATAAGGTTAATAAAAAATAATAAATAAATGTATTAAATAAAAAATGATTAAATGGGGTGAAAAGCTAAAACTAAAATAACAGCTGTTTCTTTGCCTTCTCTGTAATTGAAGGTCCAATAAAAAGCTTTTTTTTTCACCAGATTTTTGTTGCCTTTTATCTCGAAACTTACAAACATAACAGCAGGCACAAAGTTTGTTCTTTCCCCTTTCTGATGAAACTATTTCACCTTTCTGATTTTCCATAATTAATCTCAATTAATCATAATTCCGAGAAAAACATTCACTTTATTTCATTATAGAAGGCTATCAAGATACTTCCGTCTCCCTTCGATGTTTACTCCAACTAAATTTTAAGATGAAACTGTTGTTGCTTCACCCCCACTCCTCGTTGTTCCTACTGCTGCCCCTTTGTCTTCTCCTCTTTCGCGCCTTTATTTACCTCTATTCTCATCTCCCCTCCCCTCATATGAGAATGCCGCTCAATCTATTTTCTGACTGTCCTTCTCTTTCCATTGGGAATCATTAAACACTTTCTTTTCGTTTTGTGAAATTGTGAGGTCTAGTCCGTACATAAAATGCTGGTCGTTTGAAGTTTCCGTCCTCCGATGAAGCCCATGCTGATCGCGAAATGTAATCCTCAATTCGTCGCCATCAGCACAATAGGACGCTGCCAGCCCTTACTCTAACACAGTGCCGGATTTATAAATGGGCACGTTGGGCACTTGCCCAGAGTACCAGATTTCATGGGACGCAAAAGGCGGAAGTTTTTCTTTTTTTTAAATTATAATTTATTTACCGTAGAATTCTGTCGATCAGCTTTCCCCGAGAAAGCGTCCTCCACTTTTTTTTTCTAAATTTGAAATTCCAAAAAATTGCGTGAAATAACTCCCGCCCCAATGGCGGATCCAGGAGGTAGGTGTACGCCTCCCTGAGAATAATAAATTTACATTAAAAATTATTATTTTCAAGTAAAAAATAAAACTAAACTTAAAATGTAAGTGAATTTTTAAGCGAACTTCCCTTTTTTTATTTTTTATTATAATCTATTTACCGTAAAATTAGTCAATCTGCATTCCCCGTGAAAGCAGCCCATCACACATGTTGTCTTTATTTGAAATTCTGAAAAAAAAAAACAAAACAAAAAAAAAACAATCTAACCGCTTTGCCCATCAGGCATCGGAAAAAAACATCCTCGTCAAATAAAATACATTTATTTATAAAAATATTGTTATTATATGCTATAATAATGCACATATGATAATCATAAATGTCATCCCTTCCCTATCCTCCATGATTTTTCGTCGCATTTAAGGGGTGACGGAATGGCAGAATTTTATTTGTTTTTGCTGATACGGCGGGAGGAGGAAGACATGGGCGTAACTACCTTCAAATTTAGGGGGTGGGGCTAAACTTTGTACCTCAATGCTTAGCAGAAATTTTTTAAGGGGCTAGCCTTCCCCAGTTACGATTTTCAAGGTTAACAATAGCCATGATTATTGCACTTACGGAAGACCTTTACCTTTACACTTTTATTAGGCACAAACAGACAAAAAACGTCAAAAGCAATAGCGGGTTCAATATCTATTGAAACCCGCTAATAATTAACATTATGCTCTAGGGTGATGCTTTAAGGACTAAAGATACAGGTCGTTATACTGGAAAGGTCGCTTTATCGAGGGTCTTTATGTAAAGAGTATGCTATATTGAAATTTCAGGGGGGAAGAGAAGGAAAGAAGGAGGAATCGATCCCTAAGAAACCCGTTGTTTAAAATCATATCCCCTGCATCCAAACATGTCATTCAATGCCTTCCACTGGCTAATCCAGCGAGGGGCGGAGGGGGCGTTCGCCCCCCCCCCCCGCCCCGATATGGGTTAAATAGGAGAAAAATGAAGGTGATGAAGAATATTTTATGTATTGGTTGTTGCGGCTGTAATAAGTAAAAGTCTTACACCAAAGTCTCCAAGTCTTGGAGAAATGCGATCCAGACGTTTTTTTCACGAATCTACAAGCTACTCGTCTTTCAAACTACGTTTTCAGTAAGTCTTGCTTCAGCAGAACGTAGTTTTTTATCCTTGAAGCGCCGTCAAACTTGGCTTCGAACGCGGATGACAGAAGAGACTTTTAATACACATCCATAGAGACATTCATATTGATGTAAATAAAGTGATTGACAAATTTTCAAAGAAACCAAGATGGCTCGACTTTGCACTATAAACTTCAAGTTTTTTAAAAAGTCGCTTATTATAAAAAAAGTAAAATAATTACGATGTTTTTGTAGTTTAAATTTAAACTTGTTCTATTAATTACATTGTAAATTATCGTTTTGGTTGTAAGATATTATTACCCTTCACAGGGATAACACAATTGCCAAATATGGTCAACACAGAAAAGCCTCCGGGGCGAGATTTTTGTGAGTTTTCGTGGGGGAATTTATTATACAATAATTTTTGCCACCCACGTATTAATTACAGCTCAAACTAGAGCTTTTTTTCTTTTTGGAGAAAAAGAGATGATTCGTTTTCGTTATTGCGTATGTCTCCTTTACTAGGTTATCTGTCTGTCATACTCGACTATAATCTGCCCTAAACCATATAGTTTAATTAAAGAAAAGCCCAGCTTTAATTCATTGTCGTAAATTAAATATTTTGGTGAGTATAAAGCAGGGTTGTCCAACCTTTTTGGGTAGCGGGCCGCTTAAAGAATTTTCACGGATCTTGCGGGTCAGCAGTTTCTTAAAAAAAAAAATTGAAAAAAAATAACTTACACTGAACAGCCTCCCTTTAGAGTTTTTTCCAGTTATTTGTTTGTGCTCTTGCGATGTAGAAAGGGGTCACCTCTCCTGTCCCCAAAATTTTTCCTTATTTCTGAAAAAAAATATCTAAAATTTTTGTTTGGGAATTTTTTTTATTTCAAACAGTTGTGGGGCGGGCCGGATTAACATTTTCGTTGGCTGGATTTCAGGACCGCGGGAAGCATGACGTATAACACTGGTGTATAGGCAGGCTAGTAGTAATATAACAACATTTACCTAAACTATTTAATAGTCCAAAACTAAAACTTTTCCTGGTGAGGGCCCCGAAACCGCCCCCGTAATAACATCCTTCATCCTCCCTTGATGTCGTTATACGATTGTCTAGGACGGCGCAGCATAGCCCAGATGCCTTTGCGCCATAAAACCAAACAAACAAACAACGATTGTCTAGGCAAAAGATCCTCTATATCTAATCACTGGCTACAAATAAAGAGTGCTTAACCTCTCCCCATCCAGAAAAAATTCAGACACAGGCTAAAAAAAATTAAAATTCGTGAATTATAATTAAAATTCGTGAACTAAATGGCAATCTTGGAATTAAAATGACAAGTTTAAATACCATATACTAAAAACATATAATTAATATAACTACAAAATGAACATAATTAAAATTACAATATAATTAAACACATATAATGAAATACAGAGCATTGAAAGAATCTCATTTAGAATAATTGATGGGACATATTGATAGGACAAACCGCCTTTGGACCAATCAGCTTTAGACCAATCAACCCTTTGGACCAGTCCTTCCTTTAGACGAATTGGCATTGCACCAATCGTCCCAAACCCGAGTTTACCACTGATTTGCCTTAGGTTTTATGTAAAATTTAGAACCAATCTCTTTCATAAATTAATTTAATATTTTGAACTGAAACACCGCTGTTTTACATAATGTAATTTATAAAATTATGAGACGTGCTGCAGCAGCATGAAATTCAAATACTTTGAGAAAGAAAGTTCGAAACTTGCTTTGATTTTGCATTTTTATTAGCTATTAAAAATGTGATCCGTGGTAGAAGATGCCTTAATATCCTTATTCAGTATGTCCGAAAAAATGCGGATTTACATCACATAAGCTTGTTTTCGTTCTGAATAGGTGTCTACCCAGGGCCAGGGTGGGAAATTCTTGGGATCTTCACGTGAATTCTTGTCATTTTCTATTTTTTAATCATTAGCATTAAGTAGGTGTAAAAACGAAAATTTTACTAGTTTAAGTTGATTTTGCCATCGTTAAACTGTATTTATAAGCCAAAATATCCATAACAATAAACTGCCAACATTTGTTTTGATAGATATTTTAAAAATTCACAATATCAAAACTTTGGAGTAATAAATAAGTACGTGTATGTAAAAGGATATTAAAATTCTAAGCTTAACAATCCCATAGATTTTGGAAAACGATTCGGGTTAGAAAGAGGTAGAGAGATTATTGAAAGGTTGGTGAGGATCTTCTAACCTGCCTAGGGGTCAGTAATTCTCTTCCTGGCTCTATTTTATGGTGACGCCGAGGTAACGTTTTATTGTGTGTTGACAATTTGGCAATTGTGCAGTGTCCCTGAGAAGAGTAATAATATCCAACAGCAATGATTTGTACTATACCTTTGTGCAATTGCTAAAATTCCTCCCCAGTGCCAAAGGAATTACAAAATTTTTTTAAACACTTAAAGAAAATATTAAACAACAATATAAATCAACGTTTATTGGCGTAGTGATACCAGCGCCGATGTTATGGCGTGATTAGATGGTGAAACGTTCGAAAGAAAATAAATATTTCTGCGTTCGGTGGGACCTGAACCCACGACCCGCCAATAAACGTTGATTTATATTGTTGTTTAATTTAATCTGCGTAGTGTTCGATTTATATAAATACTTAAAGAGAGGCGTATTCCATGTTACATTTCTAAATTTAGTTATAATCATTAGCAAGTTATTAGTAAATTACGAAGATAGCCTTTTTTAAGAGATGCATTGCGATCATGATCGCTTGATCATGGTCGGATTGGCAAAAGTTCACTTATGAAAGTGAAATGATGTAGATATTGGAGCTTTTTAGCTAAATCATGGAATAATAGAGGTAAACATGTCCAAAACGTTCTTAGAGAGAGGAAGGAGTGCCCCGTAATCTGATTTTTGATGAATCGCAAGTCTCGTAAATGCCCTTAAGCATCATTTACCATCAAACATTCATGGCAATCCATGATGAACGATGGTTCTATTTCTAAGCACTGAATTCACGGAATCCTTAAACTTATTATATCGAAAGTATGACAAGAATGAGCATATGACAAGGAAAATGTCCATTTCTTTCAAAGTAGCTTGTTTACAGTCGATTACATGAGTAACGTAATTCTATTTAATATAAAATGTGATATGCGGGGGATTCTGGGTATAGGGAAGGTTGTGACGTAATGGCTACAAGTGGTAGCGCGTAGTAAAGCAATCATACTATGCAGCTTATAAACAAAACAAAATTTAATCTGGTAAAAAATACAGATCCGTTTGTACTAGGCCTGCATCTAGGACGGAGGATAAATTGGGGTCAGGCAAATGGGCGCATGGGGCGCCGGGCACCCGCGGATTGTTCTATATATATATATAAAAGGAGCTCGATGGAGAAACTTTGGCTATGCCCTTGCTGGGCTGCAGGTCTGGTTTGTAGAACTCGATGGTAAGATAAAGGGCGAAAGGCTAAAATGCCTGAATCTTCAAGAGGTATTTAGCACTCCGCTCGTTACTTCAAATGAGAAAACTAACATGCAGCCTGGTCCTTCCAGGGTCTCTAATAATCTGATTCTCGGTTACATTTTACAGAAGCAGGAAGTCTTAAAATTACCTCAGTTTACCCTGGGTTGGAAGATGTCTTTCACACGTAGACAAAGGGGCATCTGTAGGTTTTCTTTGAGAGCAAGTGCTAACTTTCCATAAATTATTCTCACGTAAATATAAACTCATGTTTGTAAAAATTGCAACACCATGAAGGAATCATGTGATTGAGCTGAAACTTTCAGGAAATGCAAATTAGGGTATGCTATTCAAATGATTAGAATTTCAGAGTCATCACGCATGCGTGGGCTGAGCAGCGCCCTCTGAACTGCTGATGGATCCGTATAAATAGAGGGCTGTAGCGGGGCGTGTATGGTTATCTGCTAGTGGTAAACGTTACATGAGACGTCACTATGCCTCTACGACGAAAGAGGGCGACATTTCAGCAAGTTACGGAGTTTGAACGGGGACGAATGATCGGCCTTCGTGAAGGAGGGTTTTCTTATCGTGCAATAGCAGCTCGTATGGGGCGTAACAGCAGCACAGTGATGCGAGTGTGGAAGCAGTGGGTTCAAGAGAACCAGACAACTCAGAAATCCGGGAGTGGACGCCGAAAGGTGACGTCAGCACGGGATGATAGACACCTGGTCCGCATGGCGGTGACGGACCGTTTTGCTTCATCTGGACAGTTGGCAGAACGTTGGTGCACTGCTACAGGTGTATCATTGTGTGCTTCATCAATTCGTCGGCGTCTACTGCACCGTGGACTGCGTGCAAGAGTTCCTTTATACAGGATCCTCCTGACGCAAAACCATCGGCGCCTGCGGCTACAATGGGCTCATGGACATAGAGACTGGCGTGCTGATTGGCAACAAGTGGTGTTTTCTGATGAATCCCGCTTTAATTTGGGGTACAGTGATGGCCGCATCCGTGTTAGACGCTATACCGGTGAACGCCACCTTCCGGAGTGCATTATCCAACGTCATAGTGGACGAACCCCCAGCGTTATGATCTGGGGGTGTGATTGCGTATTATGGATGATCTCAGCTGCTACGAATTGTGGGTAATCTTAACAGCAACCGGTACATCAATGAAGTTCTGGAGCCTGAAGTTGTTCCCTTCCTTCAAGGCATTCCCGGAGCTGTATTTCAACAGGACAATGCCCGCCCACATATTGCCAGGAATGTTCAAGACTTCTTTTCATCACAACAGATACAGCTTCTTCCTTGGCCTGCCTATTCGCCGGATATGTCGCCGATTGAACATGTGTGGGATTTCGTTGGTCGGCGTCTCGTTTCTGAATCTCGTCCCATAGCTCCCATATACAGATTTTTGTTGCAATTTTTGCAAACAGGAGTATATTCTCCCGTGGACAAACAGTTAACTCCCCAATAGTTGAAAAATTAGAGCAGGGAGCCGATCTTTAAAATCGCCAGAAACTTAACCTAAGGATGCGTACAGACATGCAACAGAACATCGTAGCCGAATATCGTCACATAATATCCCATGTTATGCAATGATGATGTAAATTATATGGTCCAAGGGAAAACCCGACAACCGGTGGGACGCGGAAATGTTACGGTGTTCTGTTACGGAGTGCGGTCCAGACTTGGTACGCGACGGTGTTACGATACGGTGTTCTGTTGCATGTGTGGACGCGGCTTTAGGGTCATACAGCCGCCTTTAGCCCTTTCAAATGCGAGAATGAGAAGTGTTGGCCAAAAGCATGTGCGCTCATATGGGGGGGGGGGCAGAGGGGCTTGAGCTCCCCTAGCCGTTTAAAAACTTGATTTGCCCGAACTTGCTACGCATTTACTTTCAAAAGTTTTACAGTCACATTTTAAAATAAGGTACTTTTTAGCTCATTACTAATTGTCAAGTAATATCAATTATTTTTGTAGCATTTTGGTATCTTGTACATTCACTTAAATTCTCGATAACTTTTAGAAGGTAATAATTTTTTTCAGGTCCCCTCTCCTAGAAGTATTCGTATGGACGCCCATGGTCAAGGGTAAGTTTACGTGACGTCATAACGTATAATCATCAGCTTCACACGGATACAGAGTAAATTATATGATAAATTGTTTTTTATGTGTGAAATATTATTACCCTTAAATACAGCCACAGTGTAAATACTAAAATGCAACGTTTTGGAGACTTTTCACATTCTTTTGCGATGCCACATCGACAACAGTAGTATAAAAGAGAGAAATGTAAGTTTTACATGCTCAAAAAGGAAATGAAACCTATTTATGGAGCAATGTCAGTAAAGGTTATGTTGCCGCGGAACCTGCAGTTTTCCTAGGAATTCTATCCTCTTAAGGTTTAGGAAACTAACCCCGGACAACGGTGAGCAGCTAGTTGGTAAGAGTTTTTTTTACATCATTGGGAGTCGAACTTGGGTTATCACTACTTCATCACAGAGACCCCAAAAAAGCAAGTTTTAAACAATATGCAACATCTTTTCGTTTTCGGCCCTGCGATAATGCAGTGGTCGACTCCTGCGCCAAGAAAAAATGCTTTCCGGCTAACTGAATACCGTAGTCTGGGGGTTAGTTTCCTAAGGCTTAAGAAGTCGGGAAACTTCAGGTACCGGCGCAGTATGACCTTTGCGGTACTTGCGCCATAAACATGCAAACAAGCAATGTGGTAGTTTTAAGAACTGATTGTTTCATTCTTCAAAACTTTGTTCTATTTTTTCGTCTGTACTGACGATATGCCAAATCGGGCGATAATAATAATAAATTTTTTCAACCTAATTTCAATTAATGTGGTAATGCATTCTATCATATGATATGTTTGACGTTGGTATTCTTAACTTTGAGGTTAAAGATGTTAACTGGTGATAAGGTTAAAGATGTTAACTGGTGATGAGGTTAACTATGTTAACTGGTGATAAGGTTAGAAATGGAGGAGAGCAGAAAGCTATAACTTGTTACATGGCTCTCCTCCGGTAATCGGATAAAATGGCGACGGACAAAATGGCGAAAACTCTGGCGAAAATAACCGAGTCATTGTGACGATTTAACCTGTCCCTTAGAGATGGGAAGAGTCGTTCTTTATTTTGTCCATGAGCGCTTTTTCACATCTCTAGCCTGCATTCAAATAATCAAAGTTTTAATCAATTACCCTTCCAACTAAAACTTAACTATGCTTCATTAAAACAGTGAGTTTAATACTTTTAGTAATCGCGTCTTTATTTCGACTTTACGCGAAAGGTGCGCCACCGTTATTGTGGCGCATGACACTTGGTTCTCTTGCGCCGTGAAACTCGAACAAACACCGTTGTTGTGACGTTTCTGCTCACAAGTACAGGTAAAGTGTTTTCCGTTCTCTGTGTGGCTGGGCTGCTGAATGTTTAGTCCTCTAACCAGGTCGGGGCCAGCAAGGGCGACCCCTAGTTGTCGTCATATCGAGCTATTTATATATATATAGAACAATCCCAGGGTGCCCTGTGCCCCATATGACCTTTATCTTGCCCCAGTTGCCCCTTAATCCTGGCTACAGACCTGTGGATGCTTCAACGTAAAAATAAAAAATACTACGAATAATAATAAATGAAATACCGTCCTGGTATATATCCTGGCCTATCTGATCTGCAAAATAGCCACGTTTAAAACTTGCCAGCACCGAACAAATTTCTACTTTCCCTGCCGATGTTTAGTCCGGAATTTGATTCCCCCAGATGGAAAAGTAAAAGGTTTGGTTTTCTCAATGAAAACTAAGTACTGTTGAAACATGATAGAAATTCTCCTTATATAATTATATATAACAATAATGATATATATAATAATATATGATATGTATAATATATACAATATGTATAATATATGATATGTATAATATACAATATGTATAATATATGATATGTATAATATATACAATATGTATAATATATATAATATGTATAATATGTAATGATATTATATATAACGATAATGCCACGATTGAAGGTGGCAAAAATTATACACCACTGTTTAAACATCAGTTACCACAAAGGATGACTGGTAGCACCACAACCGGAAACGTAAGTGAAAATGCAAAAATTTTGTAGGATTTTCAAAGCCAGTGCGATAAACACCTTCCATGAGACACTCCTCACATATCACGGTTAAAGAAAAAAATCCATGTCTGGTGGCTCGATATTGCAGTGCCTGGTGACAGACTGGTAGATATAAAAAATATTAAGAAAATCACGAAATATAAGGGTTTGCAAATAGAGATGAAGAAACTTCGGAGGAGGAAGGTTACAGTTGTTCTGATTGTAGTGAGTGCATTGGAAGGTATTCCCAAAAATCTGGAGCTGCACTTCAATACATTGAAGAGTAACAAAAATTCACTCACTAAATCCAAAAAGCAGCGCTCATAGCAACAGCTCACTTTATATACACTGTGTCCGTAAAGTCATGGTGCACTTTTGACCGGTCACAGGAAATCACAGGAGCACACGTACGCACAGAGTTTTTAGGGCACCTTAGGTAACTCTCCCATGTAGCCTCTACAGACTCGTCACTTACCGATGGTCTACCAGAACGGGGTTTGTCCAACAAACTGCCGGTATCCTTCAACTGCTTATCCCACCGATTAATGTTATTCCTATGTGGTGGCGCTTCGTTGTACACGCGACGATATTCACATTGCACTTTGGTCACGGATTCGAATTTAGCAAGCCACAGAACACACTGAATTTTCCTCTGTAACGTCCACATCTTGACTGGCGTGGGCTGATCCACTGCCGCGCAGCTCGTGGTGTTGCGTCATCACCTGTGTGCGCACACGCTTGCACATCAGAGTACAGAAACTTGGAGAGTTTTCCTTTTATTTGGTGAAGAGTTCACGTATCTATCTTGTTTCGTTGATTTCCTGTGACCGGTCAAAAGTGCACCATGACTTTACGGACACAGTGTATATACGAAAATACGTCTAGTTATCTAAGACCCTTGAAAAGAACTTGATAACTAAATAGATGGAACCAGACGAATACAAACAACATGGACTGTGAATTTTCACATAATGATAATGATGATAATGGTAGCATGACTTTTACCGTCCTCTCTTTCCGTTTAATGTTTTTTTCTATATTTCTCGAAAGCCGATGATAGTAGAGATTTCTGTATTATATTACGTGTTGTTATTATATATTATTACATTATTGTATAATAAAGTGTCAGATAAACAAATATGTATATTTTATACAGATGTAGATTATATAAATATTAGAGTGTTTCTCAAATTAAGAAGAAAAAAAACCCCACATGCTAACTAATTAGGATAATCCGTACATTCGTAATACCCATGTTCGAATTAACCGCATTTTACGGGATTTTCATTTTCTTGTAAAAGTGGCCCGTATTAGCGTTAAGCTAACAGTTGTAATATACAATTGGAACAAAGAAGCGGTAATTAGGAGAGGAAGTATTGGAGTGCAATCGATTGAATAATCGTTGGTTGCCTAGAGCAAATACGCATCGATTAAAATCGTATTTTGGTTCGTGTAAGAGGCTATAATGAAACATTCTCTCTTTAATGCTCCAACGCACACTCTCGCAATTAAGCTCCTTAAACTTAAGACTAACAATTAAGAAATCAATAATCGCTAAGGCTCATATAATTATTGCCCTTTTTTGTACCCTCGTCGTCTTTAATTATTCTAAAACGAAATTTACATTCTCCCCATTTTCAAAACGTTTTACATCTCTCGGTTGGGCCTTGGAAAACACGTTAAGAGGTTTTTTTATAGCAGGGGCTAAACGTAAAAGGATTAAAACGTCCTTAATTAGCGCATTTTGTATAGAATTGCGTTTAATTGCCGTTTAGATTGTTCTTCGGACGTCCAAACCTCTCATAAGATTGATTAAATGTCACTATATGATCTTATTCAATCTATTTAGTGCTATTATAACCCTTCTCATAATATATTCTAAACAATTACATTATTTCTCGTCATTTTTTACAATAATTTACGACAGATACGACTAACATAGGTTGCTAACATTGGCGCCCAGACGCATACTTCTAGTACGGGCTGAGAAAAAATATTACCTCCTTCTCAAAGCTGTCGAGAAGTTTAGTGAATGTACAAGATACCAAAACGCTACAAAAATAATTGATACTGCTTGACAATTAGTAATGAGCTAAAAAGTACCTTATTTTAAAATGTGACTGTAAAACTTTTGAAAGTAAATGCATAGCAGGTTCGGGCAAATAAAATTTTTAAACGGCTAGGAGGGCGCTCTAGCCCCTTTTGCCCCCCCATATGGGCGCCCATAGTTGCTAATGAGGGTCTCTCGCACCCTTCCGGAAGAAGAGAGAGAGATTGTAGAAAAATAATACTAATAAAAAAGTACCATCTGCAATAGGCTCCAGCGATAGAAAAGCGCGAAACGAACTCTTTAAAAGGAACCAGAAAACCTTCCGTAGGATATTAACGAATCCTCAAGTGAGAAAGAGATTGAAATCATCTGTAAAACCATATGGTCCAATTAACAGGGAACCCATTTCACTGGCAAATACACTTTGAGATGATATTTGTGTGAATCGATAGTGTTTGTGTTACTTATCTAGAACAAGGAATCATTATATTTGCTAAAATGATATGAAAATTTTATTATTAATATTCAAAGTTCGAAAATGACATTTTTTACGCAAGAAGTGATATTTTTCAATAAAACTCTACGTCAGCAAAAAAATTTTTGTTGTCGGTAAGATTATAAAGGCTTATCATGTTTGAAGAAGACAAGAAGAAAGGAATTATATCAAAGGAAGCAATTTGAAACCAATCTGGCCAACTAATCGAAATCGGAGCCAAATGCGCCAAATATAAATCACGAATAGTTGATTTTTTATATGAATTTTTTACATGTTTTGAATTACCTGATACGTAATTAATTTTATTTTATGCGTTAAATACGATAACCGAGGTAATCTTATTTATATTAAAAGTGTTTTTACTCACATACAGTTCTACTGAAAATATCAAACCTGGCGTAAAAAGTGTCATTTTGGATTTTGAATGTTAATAAAAATAGTTTGTATGATTTTAGCAGAAAAATTATTTCATATTTTTCATAAGGAACCACTGATTGTTGTGATACTAGTATCAAAGTGCGTTTATCAGCGAAAAGGGTTTCCTTGTTAAGTAAAATATAATGTTGCGCGCGCACACACACACAAATATATAATATATATATATACAATCCTAGGAAGAAAGAGATGTAGTAAAAGATTTAACAAGAATAGACTATGATAGACTCACACCCAAAGAATTACAAAAAGAAAAACAGTATTAGCAAAACTCACAACTGGAAGTCACTAGATATCGATAAACTCTGTAACTACTGGTACAAAAAACTTACTAGCACACACAAGCAACTGGCATTAGAACTGACAGAAATCATAGCAGATTCCAGAAAGATGCCAGAATATTTTATTTTCTGTTTCTGTTCCTTTCATTTTCGTACTGTTGTATTTTCATTAACCCGATATATCTGCTTACCTTTACTATTTCATGTATTTTGTTCAGAATATAATATTATATAATATAAAATTAATTACACAGTACTATAACAATAACATACGATAACAAAACAACAATAACGAAGGATAAACAAAACAACAATAACGAAGGATAAACAAAAACAAAAATAACGTGATAACAATGACAATAACATATTATAACAATTCCAATAGCTTATGATAATAATTACATTATAACAACGACAACAAATTAATATAATAATGAAAATAACATATTATAACAATTGCAGTAGCATATGGTAATAATTACATTATAATAGCGACAACAATTTAATATAATAATGAAAATAACATATTATAACAATGACAGCAACGTACTATAACAATGGCAATATCACATGATATTAATAACATTATAACGACTAACGTATTATAATAATAATATATTAAAACAATGACAAAAACATATTATAACAATGACAATAACATATTATAACAATGACAATAACATTATAACAATGACAATAATATATTACAACAAAGGCAATAACATATTATAATGATGACAATAATATAAAGTAAAAATACATAATATACAATGATAATGAAATATAATTCATTGTATTTTCTAGTTCTGTTCATTTCATTTTCGTTCTGCTGTATTTTTATTAATTCTACATGTCCGTTTTCCTTTTATTCTTTCATACATTTTGTTTAGAATACAATATTTATGAATTTTAGTTATTGTTAAAATTTTGTTTTGTTGCAAAAGTTTCCAGCATAATATGTTGTTATTTATTAAGTTTATTACCTTTTTTGCATATTATCTAAAATCTGTGCGTTCTTTATTCCGAGATTTACAAAAATGCTGTTTCAATGTACTATTTAATTGTGTATCAATGGGTACTATAATTCAATTTTTATTATTTTCGGTAAAACATTTTTAAATCGTCTCAAAACTCCGATTCCTTTACACATTCTCTTGCTTATTTCATTTATATGGGTGTTCCAATTTAGTTTATTAATCAGTGTTAACCCCAAAATTATGATATTTTTCAAAAATTTCTATTCCTTTCCCTTAATCTCAAACTTTACGTTTTATTACACCTATGTCGACCTTTTTATTTATATTTATAAATAACACCATTTTATTTTTATTTCCGTTTACCTTCATCCGATTTATATGGAACAATTTCTCCTATTTTATAACTTCTTCCTTACCCTTGTATATTACTTCCTTTATATCTTTATTTGCCATTATTACGATAGTGTCATTGGAAAATACTGCCTTCTTTTGAAGCAGTAAATACACCATTTATGTAAATGGAATATAATAAGGGGTCAATAGTTTAGCCCTGTGGGATACCACATTTATTTATTAGATTTTCTGATTTTTCATTATCAATATATATCGTGAAATTCGTTTCCTATTTGAAATCATGTATCATGTGTTCTCTATTTGTAATCATGTATCATGAGTTCTCTATTTCTAATCATGTATCATGTGTTCTCTATTTGTAATCATGTGCCATGTGTTCTCTATTTGTAATCATGTATCATGAGTTCTCTATTTGTAATCATGTATCATGTGTTCTCTATTTGTAATCATGTATCATGTGTTCTCTATTTGTAATCATGTATCATGAGTTCTCTATTTGTAATCATGTATCATGAGTTCTCTATTTGTAATCATGTATCATGTGTTCTCTATTTGTAATCATGTATCATGAGTTCTCTATTTGTAATCATGTATCATGAGTTCTCTATTTGTAATCATGTATCATGTTCTTATTTGTAATCATGTATTCTATTTGTAATCATGTATGTGTTTCTATTTGTAATCATGTATCATGAGTTCTCTATTTGTAATCATGTATCATGTGTTCTCTATTTGTAATCATGTATCATGTGTTCTCTATTTGTAATCATGTATCATGTGTTCTCTATTTGTAATCATGTATCATGAGTTCTCTATTTGTAATCATGTATCATGAGTTCTCTATTTGTAATCATGTATCATGTGTTCTCGATTTGTAATCATGTACCATGTGTTCTCGATTTGTAATCATGTACCATGTGTTCTCGATTTGTAATCATGTATTCTATATTTGTATTTGCTTACAATATTAAATCGGTTCAGTGCCGGAAATATGAATGTTACTTTTATTTTCTTCAGTTAATGAAACCATTTTTGCCCTCACAAATGAAATCGACCTACCATGGGCAAGGACAGGATTTACAATCCACTAAGTGGTTTTGGATCAGGAACTCTAAAACTAATTTCTATCCCCCTTCTCAACTCCAAATCATTTTTCAAGAGCTTAACACTAACGGATTGTCAGTTGTAATGTTTTAAATAATTTTTGTATAAATACAACAAAACCCAGTTTAACAGAGATCCTTTAGATGCGCCCACCCCATTTTTACGGTCAGATCAGATAAAAGTTTCCCGGCAAGAAATTGTTTTACAATAATACCCCTGTTTTTCGGACAACTATTTTCCGTCCATTGATGAACGGCTTTACTGCAATTTAAAAAAATAAAATAAAATAAAAAAAGACAAACGTTCTATGAGATGCTCACCTTAGGTTTCAAGGCCCCTAGGCATTTTCGCCCCTTTTGCCTCTCCCTTTTTACAGCCCCATCTGCACAGAAAAATAGATGTTAATAACTAAATTATATATGATGATGAATGAGTGGTAAAAGCGTAGATATGTTATTAACTAGTGTGAAAGGAGGAGAATTAGAAAAGTTAGGCTTGCTACGAGAATCTTCGTTCACAAGGATGAACAAATTATTTGAGGAATTACACTAATTAATTAGTAATTATGGATGTGATATATAATCGTTTTTATCTTTCCGACTTGAAAAAACTTCAGAGATATTAAAATTTAATATCTCTCATTGTTAGTTCAGCAATTTATTTTATTCAACAATCGACTTAATATTTTAGCAATTAAAAATCGATAATTGGCTATATAATAATAAAATTAATGATTAATAACACTTGAAAAAACTACGACAGCTGTCTTTCTGGAAAATTAAATCATCTTTCTTTTAAGGGGACATTCATTCATTCATTGATTGATTGATTCATTGATTCATTCATTCAGTCAGTCAGTCAGTTAATCAGATGAATTTATATGGCGCAAGGATAACTAGGGTCATGCTGTACCGAATTAGTAAATACAAGTACTGAAAGAAAACCACGAGGATTGGACTTCGTTAGGTATAGTTCGTTCACGAAAAGTAGTCCGATGGTACCGTTAGAAATAACGAGAGCTGACGTCACAAATGAACAGCTTAGCCGATTACAGCAGAGGGGAGGACGTCATTTTAGAACTGGGTTTTGGCTCAGTCAAAACCCAGCTGCGCTAAAAAAAAATAGTTTTAAAATCATGTCCATCCCTCTGCTGTAATCTGATAGGCCGTTTGTGACGTCAGCTCCCGTTATTTCTAACGGTACCATTGGACTACTTTTCGTGAACGAATTATAATTGGTGGTACCATCGGACCGGTGTTCAGAAGGTATCGGATTCGAATTTAACCGGGGGTATGATCCAGGGATGTAGTAAATTAATCAGTGCCGGGAATGCTCTGTCCTTGGTGGTATTTGGTGGAGGGGGACTGAGGGACAAAATAGCGTGTGGGGGGAGACCTTGAGCAAAGAAGTGCCAGAACGGTGTTACGGCGCGTTCTGACTCCATTACACCCCTTGCATGGTCGTCTTTTCCCCCTTTTTTCTGATTAATACTTGTTATATTTACTTATATGATATAAAGTTAATTGATACTCGTTAGTCGAAATAATACCTCGTTTTGCATTAGAAATGATTTTAGTCTAACTCTAATATCTTGAAAGATAAAAAAAGCAATTGTGGGTGGACATATGAAAGGAAAAGTGTGGGAAAGTATGCTTGAGTGGAAGAGTAAACAAGAAGAGATGGTATCACTATTAAAGCTAAAAAGCTGATATGGAAATTGTCTGGGCATATCGTAAGGAGGACTGTCCAGCGATGGATAAATAAAATTCGAAATCGAATTCTAAACATCGTAAAAGACTTAAGAAACGTATACACACTAGATGGATAAATGAAATAGAAAAACATGGCGGAACGACATGAAAATGAATTGTTCAATTCAGACGCGTGGAAAGCATTTAGAGATACCTTCACCCAGCAGTGCAAGGACAGATAATGATTGAATGCGGTAATGAATGCATAAAATAGGAATCAAGAATCATTTTTAACAAATCAATGATCAAAATAACAGATTATGTTGAGTGAATGAATGAGTTTTTATTTATTTTTAAATAAATAATAGTAAGGAGGGGCATAGGCAAAAACACAAACAGAAACACATGGTACAAAACTGTAAGAGCAAAATTAAAAAAGAGGGTGGGGGGAAAAACATGGAAGAAATGAAGAGACTTGAGAAAAAAACAGAGAAAAAGGAAACGTTTTGTGAAGGTCCTATGATCCCCTAGAGATCAGAGGAAGAAAAAAGCAGCAACAATGAATAATATATCGGAAGTAAGGGCGGGCAGTTACTATCAATATATTCCAAGCCTCGCTAATATTAATCTATATGGCTAGTTTGATCAGTGCTGGATTTAGGCCAAGTAGGCGCGATGATTTTGGGGGCCCCCTCGCTGTAGGGAGAATGTTGTATGGACAGGCAAAAGGGGGGAAAGGAAGGTGGAAAGCGAGAGGCGCGACCTCGAGCAACTAAGGTCACGCCAGTGAGAGAGGTGTACGACGAAACTGGAAAGGACATCATGTCTGGACAGTGTAGGGGAAGGAGATCAAGATGGGACCGCGGGGGTGACGGAGGTCTCCGAGAAATGGTTGAGGAGAGGCCTGGCTCCAAAGCTAGCTACGAGGCGTTGCATAGCCTAAATGTAATCATGGAGATCTAATAAACGTCTGATTGTATTTAGCACGTGTGGATTGATAACGTGTCTACGCAGCCTTATCTTTTGGTCCGTTAATAAAAGGGATAGAGATAGAATTCACGTACGGAGCGGTACGAACCGGACGATAATACGGTTACGATGGGCAACCAAAGGCCCTGCGGCAACTAGTAACGCAAACATCGCTTCGGGTATCTCGACTTCCGATACATTCTCATAAACGATAACAACATAAGAGGCCCATACTCTTATACTCGCAAATGTCTTTAAAGAACTTACTTCTATTTAAATCTAAGCATAATTTTAATCTTGTTTATTTAAAAATGTCCGAGAAATTTTTACCACTGATATACTTAGATACTGAAGATAGTGAACTTTAAAAATAAACATGATTTTTTGTAGGCTAAATATCGCGAGGGCCACATTTTTTTAGGGGGAGGGCCCTTCTACCCTTCCATCCTAAGGCCCATAAAAAATTTTAAACCTGCACTGCATGACCGTATCCAGAGGAGGGGACCTTAGGGAACTGCCCCCTCCCCCGAAACCAGAATTTTAATGGGACTTGGCTACGGACTTGCATGCTGTGATTGTATCGATACATGCTGTAAAAATTTATGAACCCCCGAAATTAAATCTTGGCTACGGTCTTGCTGCACTGAGCTTAATATACCTAATTTTTAATTGATAGCCAGCATATTAAATAACAGAACTTAAAAAGTAAATTATAACCAAAGGTCGATGTAGACATTTTTGTTAGGGAGGTTGGAGGGGAGGAGGCAAAGCTTCAAAAAGAATCTATTCCACGAAATTTGTTGCCACGATTGTGTAAGGAAAGTGAGTGTAATTTTGTTATTTTCGGCCTACCCTCCATGAATACATCCTTGATCGTAACTCTTTAAATCAGGATTCTGACATTTTCGCTAATGCGCCGTCCCGGATTTAAATTGTTTTATTTGATTTAACAAATGAAATTAAATTTGTAAGAATTAAGTCGAAATACGTCAAGCCTTATGAGAAAATGACTTACAAAATATTGTAATGATATTTCACATGTAACCGCTTGCAGCTTTGACCTTTCGGTTAATGGTTCTCCGTGCGGAAGTTATGTAAATATTATTATGAATTTGAGACTAAATTCGGAGTATTAAATTTAGCGCTCATAAGTTTGCCTCAGTAGAAATTGTATTCCAGAAATTTTGATCAACAGTATAGACACATCATATTAAATCCATTTTAGGGTGAAATCTACAAAGGGTTTCGGGCGACGTGACCAGTGGTCTTATCGCTGCCTGAAGCGTTTGGTTAGAAAGTGATATGTTGTGGTGTAATAAGTAATCAGATCTATACTTTAGAGTATTTGTATATTTTTCTAATGCTGATACGTCACCATAGCTCTTTCATCGACATTTTATAACAACGAATAAAATAAAATGTCTATGAATTTATTAATTAGTAAGTGAAAGATAAGAAAATTATATTCATATATATATCAAAATATCATCAGTAATAATTTCAAGCAACCCTTTTTTAGGTTAGCTGTGCTAGAATCCACTCAGCCCCCCCACTCCCGTGGCTGCGCGCTTGTAAAGCATGATCCCTTCCTTCTTTTTGATTGCTTGATTCAATAAAACGTATTATGATCTATAATAATTCTCATTCCAAAGAACTATAGTATTATTCATAACATAATTCAATAGAACTATAGTATGATACATAACATAATTCAATAGAACTATAGTATGATTCATAACCTAATTCAATAGAACTATAATATGATTTATAACATAATTCAATAGAACTATTGTATGATTCATAACATAATTCAATAGAACTATAATATGATTCATAACCTAATTCAATAGAACTATAGTATGATATATAACATAATTCGATAGAACTATAGTATGATTCATAACATAATTCGATAGAACTATAGTATGATTCATAACATAATTCAATAGAACTATAGTATGATTTATAACATAATTCAATAGAACTATAGTATGATTCATAACATAATTCAATAGAACTATAGTATGATTCATAACATAATTCAATAGAATTATAGTATAATTCATAACCTAATTCAATAGAACTACAGTATGATTCATAACATAATTCAATAGAACTACAGTATGATTCATAACATAATTCAATAGAACTACAGTATGATTCATAACATAATTCAATAGAACTCTAGTATGATTCATAACATAATTCAATAGAACTCTAGTATGATTCATAACATAATTCAATAGAACTCTAGTATGATTCATAACATAATTCAATAGAACTCTAGTATGATTGATGATATAATTCAGTAAAGCTCTAGTTCAAGGATGGGAAACCCGTGGTCTTTTTTTCTAGCTCATTAAGTGCCGCCTGTTTACTAAATTAAAATTTTGCAGAACAAAATTCGTTTTATTATTAAAGCAACAATTTTTTTCATATTAATTCATGATGTGGCAACAATAGATGTTAAATTTCTCGTAGAGCACCTGACCGGCAATCAGGAGGTCGTGGGTTCGGGTCCCACCAGGCACCGGAAAATCATTCTTTTCTTTACGAGTAATTTAAATTCCTTTTATTGTTATTAATATTTTTTGTTCGTCTTTTCTTTAGTTTATTACATTCTTAAGATGATCACATTGAAAACAAAATTCAACGAAATAATTCTCCCTGATTAAATCACACAGTCTTACAGTACAGCTAATTTAATGCGGCCCTTAAACATAGAAAGGTCTCCCATCTCTTTTCTGGCATCAGCAATAATACAATACTGTAATAAATGGATACTGGCCTTAAATTAATTAAAATCTTAATTTATTTACACTCTACATTTTCCTTATAAGGACAAAAACACAGACTAACGGGACTCCGGAACAGAACCTTTAAACCAAGAGCGGATCTAGAAACCTTTCAAGGGGGAACGATTTAGCCCATCGCCCCCCCACCTTGAATCCGCCATTGTTGGAAACCGGGTGAACCCCGGTCAAAACGGAACGTACACTGTAACATGCTAACCCTTGTATATCTTGACAACCATTAGCGCCCGTCAACCAGTCATGTCAATTCGACATATGATTTTTAATTTATGCAACATTTAATAATTATTTCAATATTTTCTATTTTATAAACAATGGGGGGAGGGAATTGGGCGCAGTGGCAACTTTGGCAAACTTATTTAGCACGAAATGTATTACAAACGCATGGTTAACAAAAAAATTTTGATGACATATTTTTACCTACTACTAATCCAGTGGGTTTAAAGAGCTAGTTTAAAAGATTTTTAATTTTTAGCTGTTTCAAAAGACGAAATAGCTACAATAAATAATAGCTACAAAATAGCACATAAATCGTATGTTTTGTGAGCAGAAATTAATTCGTTATAATTTTATAATTTAGCAATCAATGCTTAAGGTTTTGCCTAGTTCTTTTAAAACCATGCGTATAAAAATAATTTTTTTCGCTAATCGGTGACTGAAAAGCTTTTTTCCTTTTTTTTTTGTTCTAATCTTAAAAAAAAACGTTTGGCTTTACACGTGTGTCTTGCCTAAAATGGGACACGTAGAGTTGTTGTCCGCAAGAAAAATAAAATTACTTTGAAAACCGAAAGCAGGGAAAAGGCAACTTTTGAATGTGACCCACGATTAGAAAAGTATCGACTCTTTAAGGAAAATGAAAAGGCGCGCTAGAGGGCGCAACGACGAGAGATGAGACGGGTTCTGCGGGATGCCTGTGAGCCAGAAACGGGGACATCCCTGAGCTAAAGCATCCGCATCCACGAATCACAGACCTTATCAGTTCTGCACCACGTGGTTCGCCGAACGAATGTACGCATCAAAAGTCATGATGTTTAATACTATGTTCGTCGTGGGGGCCCTATTCCTAAGCACTGGGGTTAGAGCATCACTCAAAGAAGAGGATAATTCTTCTACAAGCCCCGGTGACCTCCATTCTGTATCCACCACTGAACACTTTCCATCATCGACCTCGACAGTCGAACCCATTTCGGGTCCCTCTTCGACGTCCACCACACCACCGACATCTACTACCGGAAGGACCAAAGTTAGCTCCAGCACCTCTACCACTACTAGTACGGGCCCCGACCCCAATGACTGGATTGACTTAAGCGATGACGAATCGGAAAAACTTGTCCGTTTCATCGTGAAAGAGATTCAAAAACTGAAAGTGGAGCACAAAGAACTGGATGATTGTCAGGAACTAGATTTATCGAGTGTCCTCAGCGGAAAGAAACAAGTAAGTGACGATTGTTTATAACGACGATAATTATTAATGATTGTGATTATTAAGAATAATTATTGAAGAATGTTAATTTTAATTAAGAAGTGAGACATACCTGAATGCGGGATGAAGTCTGATAATAAACTAAGTAATCATTCTGTTTCATTACATCGTACGTTTCTCCACATGATATAAAAAACAAATCTAACGTTTGCTCACTACTTCACTAAAATACTCTGAGATTTTCGCCTCCACATGTTTATTTCAGTTTAGATTGCAATTTACAAGACTTGGTAATCATGATCAGTCAATGTAGGTTGCAATCTACGAAGTTAAGTATAAGCTGATGTCTCAAAATACAGACCCGGTTTTATTTTAAGGAACGTGAATGTTGTGGTCTTTCTTGAAACTTATAAAATCTCATATTTTTAAATAACATATACATACAACCCTTTATGTGGAATTCATGTTTTCAAGATAGGGTGTTATTATATGATCAGAGATAAATAATTTTAACTCATATTTATAATATATGTAATGATGTGTAGTTGAGAGAAAGTTGCTAGCTTTCGAACAATAATATTAAACGTAAGATTATTTTAAATCAAATTTAGAACAACAATTTAGTTGAAGTGGTTAAATTTTTAATAATATATATACATGCTTTCAATCATTCAAACCGATGGTCATCATCAGATGTTATAAAATCTTTTTGCAACATTTTACAACGACCATCACTTTGAATGGTTGGAAGCATGTTTATGTATTACAATTTTTAACTACTTTAACGTTGTTCTAAAGCTGATTTATACTTTGTGGTACAGTGATTTGCATTTATTTTAAATCAGTTTGAAAATTCAATAAAATGGCACTTAAAATTCATCATCAAGGAAAATGATCTATTATTGATTATATTGTATTGAGGGTACAAATCTTCGCTTGAAAACTCAGTAAACGAAACCTTAAATTGAAATTAACGCTTCTTTAAAAATGAGGTTTAGATTATTTTACCCGGACAAATAAAATTTAATGCTCGATTCTCAATTGATTTCACAATATTATCTTTCAATAAAATTCTTTGTATTTGAAAACTCTCTACTTAAGCAAGATAATATTATGTAGCATTTTTCAGATTAAATTTCTAGTGTCGCAATCAAAGTTATAAGAGTAAAAGTAACTTGAAAAATGAGTTTAAACGTTCTTTTCGGACCCTTCTTTCTTCAGGAATGATATATATATTAGAATATTGAAGATTATGTTATTGCGCATATCTCTACTTATATATTTATTGCCAATAGCAGAGTAAATATTTCTTTTATTCATATCGGAATGTTTGATTTGGACTTTCTGAAGGCTACAAGTTTTCGTCAGTGTATATCCTATTCTTGAGATATAGATTCTCATACTCTTAACTCTACAGATTTTTATACTTTTTATGATTTAAACATATATAGGATATTGCATTTGATTATCTTAACTCTACAGATTCTTATACTTTTCATGATTTAAACATATATAGGATATTGCATTTGATTATGAATTATAGGATACCTAAGTCGTAGTAAACATTTAAGAGTTATACGATGTTAGATCTGGGATTTTCTTTACTTTTCATTCCCTATAATTATCCGACGATTCCCAATTCTTGAATTGCGAGCTCATTTCGTATGTCTCGGACTGATGATTCCATATTTTTTCAATTGCCAATCAAGAGAAGAATGCACATGGGACATAGTCCATATTAGGCAATGAGCGCCGTATTTAAGGTTTAGAGTGGTAAAGATGTTGCGGCGATGTAATATTCTGGGGTACTTAGGCATCTATGGGTTCTCTAGTACCTCTAGAAAATTATCTTCAACCACACAAATTTATTCAGCAATTATCTTCAAAGTTTAATGACAATGTTTCGGCATTGGAATGGCGTCTTTCTACAAAATAATGCCTCAAGACAATTGTCTTTATTGTGATTTAACTGTATGTGTGTGTCTGTCTGTGTGTCTGTGTAGAGGAACATTCTACTAAGTCTATCCCTTCGAAATTGCCCCTTTTCAAATGCTCCAAATTTGGAACTTGTTAATCATCTGTGGGGTGCAGCGAAAAGATAAATTCAGTCGAAGATCAGCAATCAAGAAATGTGGGCGATCTTCAACTGGCTATTCAATTTAATTTAGTTACTTTTTGGGCATCATTCAACAAAAAGGAAAATACAGTACAAATAATAACATAGTGAGGACGATGTCAAGGTTGTCATGAGAATAAAGGCAATACACATGACGAAATTCTCATCACTAAAGATGACAAGAAGGTCCATAGAGGTAGACATATGACACAATACACTGATAACATAGTAATAACAAACAGGTACATACAGGGTGTTCCGAAAACATCGGATCAAGTTTGTTTGTTTTTTGGTTTTACGGCTCAAAGACTACAGTGGTCATGCTGCGCCGGGACCTACAGTTTTCCGAGGAATCCGAACCTCTTAAGGCCTGGGGAACCAAACCCCGGACTACAGTGAGCAGTGCGATCTTTTATGAGATCTCTGAGTAAGCGTTCTTTTTGCACTGCTGGGAGTCGAACCCGGATTAGCCGCGCAATAGGAGAACGCGTTACCACACTGCGCCACCGCAGGGCACATCGGATCAAAAGTATATAGCCATGATCTTTGTACAAAATGGACCATAGCGACCCTTTACATGGGGGGTCGGAAATAAATAACCACGGAGTTATGGCTATAAACAAATAACAAAGCATGATTGGATAAAAATTAAAGTTACGCCTATAATGCACGTATTTGTCCAATAGACTGCACCTGGACTGTATTATCACAAAAACCTGTTTCTTATTTCCAGTGCATCTCTGGAATGTGGGAGTTAACAATTTCGAGCCAATGAAAATTGTATTTGAAAGTTTGACCTACCACTTGAATTTAGTTTCCTAAATTTGTCCGTCGCCAATTTTTGGCGGGAATGGCGAATTTTTGGCAAGCTATTTAAGAATCAAACCATTGACTTTTTGGCCATTTTATTCCCCCCCACCCTCCACCACCCCGATAAGTAAAAACTTTGAAATTTGAAAATAAACTAACATTCGAAAATAAGCACAACAGCAACCCCCTCCGCCGAAGATGCTTACACAATACTTATTAAATTTTTTCCATGGTAAATGGAAATACAAGTCCTGCGACCCGGCCACCATGCTGGCGCCTATAGTCGTCATTATTCAGAATCGATCAAGACATAAGCGTACGGAAGTGGGATTCATGTGGGCCATAATCTCCCGCAATTGGGAGAATATTAACACTAGGTGCAGGGGCGGACTGGGTTCTCTCAAAGGGCGCATAGCTTGGATTATCGGAGGGCGCGAGTCCTATAGCCCATGAGGGCGCAAGTCCTATCGCCCATGAGGGCGCACCAGACGGGGGGCCGGTTGGCCGGCGGCTCAGTCCGCCCCTGAATAGATCTACCGAAAGCTATGATATAGAGGTAAACCTTCTCATTCGAACCAACCCCTTTTAGGAATTTTCTGCGTACGTTACTGGATCAAGGGTAATTTTTCGATACTAACTTTTATTATCAAGCTATTTATTATTTACCTGCAGGACAGACTTTTGAATTCTTGAATGGTAAAACATGAACGAAAAGAAAAGAATCTTCGGAGCATAAAAGTTTATGATTGGCAGGTGGAGGGCATTGACGGATTCAGTAAGAATCCCAGAGGTGGGGAGGTGTCGATTTGTATGGAAGTGGCAAAGTAATTTTAAACTGCAGGGGGAGGATGAGGAGGAGGGGCGTCCCAGTAGCGCAGTTGGTAAGGCGTCCGTATACGGATCTTGTTAACGCATGCTGGGCGGAGGGTTTGTTCCTTTTAGTACTGGGCGCCCTTGGCCGCACGGGCCCCTGTGCAATTCACCCTTCCCCCTATTGCCTGCCCTGCCCTTCGTAGCAAAAATTGAAACATTCCTTAGGTAAACTTCTTTAATCGGTGTTGCGAGTCTCGAGATATTTATTTTTCAAACTAAACTTCTTGCTTTAGAACTAAGAATGGCTCCCACGGATCTTGAGGCCTCCTATGTTCGTAGTGCACCACTGAGGAAAGTTGCCAGCCCTACGTAGGAGCTCTAAAATCTTTATTTATGAAATTGCGCTAATTATAAAATCAAGTCGCCAATCTCAGCAACCACAAAAAATGCCAACACGCCTGTAAACCTGCTTGACAAGGCAATTTAGCAACCCCGGGCCGGAGCAAGGCAACTTCTTGGTTTGTAAGTGCAATTGGTCATTATAGATCCCGCCTCTGTGAAATAAAAGTATGCATAACTCCGTGGATATTCATTTCCGACCCCCCATGTAAAGGGCCATTATGGTCCATTTTGCACAAGGATCACGGTTAGATACTTTTGACCCGATGTTTTTGGAACACCCTGTACACATAGACACATGAATGACATAACACATTGATGACACACTAGTGACAAAAATGATACTTGATTCATGAATTCTAAATTCCTGAGTAACAATTCCAATTCCTCATTCCACGTCTCGACATATTGCTACTGTTCTAAAGTCAAGGGTTATGCCTATTTTCTACTCATTTAGGGGAAGATGTAATATATTTTCCTCATGTATAGCATAGTTGTCGCTTTAAATAGTTCCAAAACAATTACTGTTATTGTTTTTAAACAACATACGTCTTGACGATCAACATGTTTGAAAGTGTTCGAGTGTTTCTGTTGTTCATGGATAGTACTTTACATAACCCCATCGCCATTCTTAGCTATGTACTGTTTTAATTTGAGGCAGAACAGCAGTCAGATGGCCCTTTCGTTTCCTTTCCAACAACAACCGTTACCTCAAAGTTCATAAAGCGTTTTCCAAATAGATTTAATTAGTCCACGTCAATATTCCAAGAGCCTCTACCGGTAATTATCAGTGCGTCATTAAATTCTGAATAAGGGTAATTACACGTTTCCGCTGGAATACACTTTTCAAAAATTTTAAAAGTGAGAGAACCACTACTTTGCTAAGAATTGTCTTAAAATTCTCTCGGTAATTGAAAACGGGGAATATTGTTTTGAGCGAAGTTTAAATGCATAGTAGAATAAAAACAAAAAGTGGTGCACTGCATGGCATTCGTGCATACGACTGCAACACCGATTTTGAAGGAAAATTAAAGTTTGCATTTCTTATAAAACTAAACCGGACAAGAAAATGATGAAAGAGGGAAATATCTTTTGATGTGTTCTATTTTCTGAACAAAGATCTGCATGTTTCATTCCATTATTTTTGAACATGATTGTTTAAGTTCAGACGTGAAATTTTCTGATTTTAATAGGAAAATTTTGCAACTAAACAGGAAGTCTAATATCACAAGATTAGCTTATACATACAGGGTTCCTACGGAAGTTGGAAACCGGCCAATAACTTTTGAACCGAGATTGATATTGCAACTAAAGTTAGAAATTGGGCAGTAAAATGAAATGAACAGCAGCGCTCCTTGTGGCGAATTGAGGAAGTTAAAAATTTTATTTTAAAAAATAATGAAGACAAGGAAATATTTTCAAATAGAAATTGATTTTCAAGTTTTAGAGAATCCTTCAGTTAGTGAGAAAAGACATACGGCTCACATACAGTGTGTAAACGTATTGCCACAAAGTGAGGTATTTCAGAAATTTTAATGTATCGCTTTCAGTTAATGCTTTCTGATGTTTTAAAAGTTGAGTTGAGTTCTCATAGAGGGAAACCATGGTTTCCTTTCCTTTAACAATTTCAACTCAACCTCTAAAGCGTTAGGAAACATAAACCGCAAACCATGCATTGAAACTTCTGGAATACCTCACTTTGTGGCAGTACGTGTAAATACTGCATCTGAGTTTTATATCGTTTCTTGCTAAATGAAGGATGCTCTACAACTTTCTAATTGAAAATATTTCCTCATCTTCATTATTTTTCGAAACAAAATTTTTAACTTCCTCAATTCGCCACCAGGGGCGCTGCTGTTCATCTCATCTGATAGTGCATAGTCATTTTACTATACCAATACCTAACTTTCTTTGCAATATCTGTCTTGGTTCAAAAGTTATTGGCCGCATCCGGTCTTTCTTAGTATCCGTATCGTATAGTTTTTGTATATTTGCCCCAAACTACAAAGGATAATCATTGCTGTTACTGGAAAGAGAGATGGAGTTTGAATATCCCCCTATTAAAAATTTATCCCTCCCTAGATGAACAAAAAATACAAAGAAATAAATTCTGTCCATTGGCATCGATATGGGGATGTAGCCTCCCCACAGACTTCGAAGCCAGCTCCACCAGTAAAGAAGAGTCCTAAAATCCAAAAAAGGTGGTAAAATGAATGACCAAAGAAAGAAGAAGGCAAAGGAAAATAAAAAAAGGACAGAGAAAGAAAGAACGATGCAAAATGAGACAGCGTTAGAAAGGAGGTTTAAGAAAAGGGAGAAAGGACTCTGTAAAAGAAAGAAATGGATAAAGAAGCAAAAACAGTGAGAGAACCTGCATTGTAAGGATGGATAAAGAAGGAAGGATAAAAAAAAGTAAGTTGAGATAGGAATACCTTCCATAATTAGAAAAATAATTAAGAAAATTTTAAAATATAGGAATTTCTATTTCGACTTCTGTTGTGCCTCTCCTTTTAATTAATTAATTAATTTGCTACCCTGATTAAAATATTAATCATTTTTAATTATTATGCTCTAAAATAACGACGCTATTTGGCTATGCGAGCATCATATTTTTTATTAGCGCAGGTTGATATGAAAAATGATAACAAGAAATTAAAAACCCGCAATTATCGAGTTCTTATCAATTAAATTCGTTTTATATGTTGTATGTTTTTACTGAAAACGACATAATAATGAAAATTGATTAATTATAATCTTTGGGCTCATGAAAAATGAGAGGTTCGAGTCCTCGTTAAAAGTGGTAATTGATCGTTTTAAGTTCTTTATTATTTACTTTCCGCTGATTGGTAATTAAGAACCACAAAATGGCACCTTTAGACAAACATAACAGATCAGTACTGAGGAAACACATTACTTCGCTTATAATTACAGTACAACTCCTCATCAGGGTCGCAGCTGGGAGCTTTTTATGGGGGTTCTAAAAGCCACAGGGTGATCTTAGAATTTGTTAATGATTTGATGTATTTTGTTATTGTTTTTATACATAATAATAAAATGAAACCACTTTTAATAGACACCACTCAGATACGAGTACACCGTTTTTACAGTCAGATAAAAACTCCCAGGCAAGGAATTTCCTCATGAAAATACCCTTATTTTATGGTCACTCCTCTTTTACGGACAGCGATTTTTCTTTAATATTTGTTCACTAATGATAGTTTATGCTCTGCTAAAAAGCTGCAACATGTACATAAAATTTTATAATGAAGTTAATTATGTTTCAGTACTGTACATTTCAATATAATTTAAAAAAAATCGCAACAATAAATATGGAATATATAATTAATGTTCAGAATGGTTTATGTAAACAAGTAAGTTTCAGCAATGAAATCAGACTTACGCATTTAACATTAATGAATAAATTTATTAACAAAAATTTTGCATTAAAACTTGCAGACTTGTATTAAAATATATTATTTCTCTCCTTCTTACTACAAGCTAGGTGGATACTTAGAATTTTGTAAAAAAAAATCAGGATGTACTCAACAACTGCCATACAATCCGTTTTGAATTCATTTTTAACATCAAGAAACAACTTCTGTTGTCATGTACAATTTGTACAAAGCAAAAGGTTTAAAACGTAATTCTACAAACATCTATTGTAAGAAAAAATAAAACTACTATTTTTTTCCAAGTTAGCTATCGCCCTGTTTACGGCCCTGCTGTTAATTTTCGGGCAATCAACGGAGAAAAGTAATTATCCGTAAGAGGGAATATTATTTTGACGGAGTTCCTTGACGGGGATTTGCAGGTTTTAAAGCACCAAAAACAGTGGCAAAACGCGCTAGATTTGAAAGTAGTTTTTAAAATAACTATTCATGTGATTTCTACAAAATTTTGACATCTTGTAGATTAAGTAGATATCTCACTGATAACATAATCTGTATAGAAATATATTACATTTTAATTTTTTAAAAATTAAAATTTTAAATGATTTTTTATATTTTTTCAGTATTAAGAGTTTACGCCGCTCATGATGTACTGATCGAAAAATTACACAGTATAACAAATATAATTTTAAAACACACATATAAATCGTATCTATAGAGTAAGTGCTCCACCTTTAAAAATTATGAATATATTTATGAAATATGAATTTTTAAATTGTGAAGTTCCTAAAATATGAATATTTAAGTCTTTTTTATCAGTTTTAGAGGTATAACTTTTTTGTTTTAATAAGTACAATAATTCCTTTACACTCATTTTGTACATAATGATTATACAAATTAAACTAGCAAAATTCATGTTGACACAAGTAATAGAAAATATGGTATCATGCGCGCACCGTATCTGAATTTTATGTTTTGAGATATCCGCATTTGAAGTTTAAGTTTATGAATTAATAACAATATACTGCATTACAAACCATTAAAATAGATCTACAACACATACTGCACCTCCTTACTGCACATACTTTTTAAATTTTTAAGAAAAGTGTTGCCGTTTCATTTTACAAGCATCTTTTGTCGCCATGCTAGCTTGCTTTTCGGCACGTTATGAATATTTATGCTTTTTTTCCCCATGGGTTTTATAGGTAAAACTTCTTTGTTTTAATTAGTGTATTAATTCTTTTTCACTCATTTTGTACATAATGATTACACAAATTAAATTAAAAAATTAATGTTGCTACAAGTAATAGGAATCATGATATTATTCACGCAATATTTCATTTTTATGTTCGGAGATATTTGCGCTTGAAGTTCAGCTTATAAATTAAAAACAATATACCCCATTACAAACTATTAAAATTGGTATACTGCATATATTGCATCTTCTTGTTGCACGTCCTTTATAATTTTTTTAGAAAAGTGTTGTTGTTTCATTTTACGAACTTTTTTGTCGTAATGTTGGCTCACTTTTTGGCACTTTATGAATATTTAAAACTTTTTCATCAGTTTTGTAGACATAACTTTGTTATTTTAATAACTATACGAACTTTTTTCACTTACTTTGTATATATTGAATATATAAATGTAGCTGCCAAAGTTCATGATGATACAAGTAATAGAAAACATTATGCACACAATATCTCATTTTTACGTTTATGGATATTCACGTTTGAAGATAAGTTTACAAATTAAAAATATAAAACATATTATACAGGATTAAAATTTCGCACCTGCATACACTACCCTCTCTTGTTGCAAATATTTTTTTAAAATTCTTTACAAACTAGTTATTTAAATTTACATGCTTTTTTGACGCCATGCTGGTTTGTTTTTCGGCATTTTTAACACTTCCCTTATCTACTTTGAATGCACCACACCTGACAGGAATTCCAGGCAAAATACCTAGATTTCTCATCATAGAAAGGTGACTTTAATTATCATTGTTAAAAGCAGTGACTGCTTAATAGGCTGCAATTTCAACAATTTAGCCTGAAGTTTTTGGACAGTACCTCCAAATCACAAAATTAAAACTTTTGTTTACATTTTGTGTCCTATTTTGCATATATCTTTTAGAAAGTTAAGGTTGAGGTAAGTCTTGAAAAATAGGCTTAATGGTATCCATAACTGCAGTTGGAATTCTTTTATGAATTTTTATGTTTGAAATTATGATGTGAATTAGTCGCAACTGCTCTTTGGTATTTGCGGAAAAGGGAAAGTCCTTCAAGCAAACATGATTAGTGGATTCTTCGTTTGCTCAGCAAGAATGACAGAAAATTACTCATATAGCTTTCTCATGTTGGCTACAGATTTTTTATTTCCACATCATATTCCCAGGCGCTAGTACACGACACATTACCCACGCAAATTTGGCCAGTGTTTTCAAAACTGGCAATCAGCATTCAGACTTTGCAGGATTTTTGTGATTCAACACTATATTGATTCACGGGTACTTGAATCCCATATGAACGGACAGCAAGGGCGCTGCCCGAAGCTGGGGGAGGGGCGTGGGGTCTCTCCCACCACCCCTTCACTGATTCACGAAAGTTACAAAAAATTCCGTAAACAACATGGCGGCTGATCACTACATCATACAGACATATGTGACATCAGAGTATGTCGCGTTACAATCCCATCTAGTGCGATTTCCAGCGATTTATAGAGGATAGAGAGAGAAGTGGATAACGTGTTCTATACTGTCACCCATTCCCATAATATGCAGACATTTTTACATTATTTCTTTCACAAGTATGCCTTTCCCACTCAATAATTCACCGTCTGAAAGTTTATCTTTTTTATTTCACTCTATTCCCCTCAACCGTGCCCCCATTCTTTTCTTTACTTGATTGACATACAGTTTTTTTAATATGCATGTTTGTATCATACGACTGCTACTTCTTAATCACTAGATATGTTTTACGTCGTCATCACCACTATACTCTAGGTATTGTGCATTTCTGTTTTGTTTAAAACGATTAAATATTTGGAGTATTCCTTCGACTTCCGTTTTTGCTGCAGATCCTGTGTTGTTTTTCGTCCACTTAAGGTGATACATTTTCAACCAGTTGCGATAAGTTTAGCCTAACTTTTGATTCTTTATAGTCCTGACATTCTCTACAAGCAGAAAACAAAATTTCAACGACGATGACTTTGCTTGACTTAGCACCAATAACGTTATACATGCAAATTTGTGAAGAACGGCCACTTGTTTTTGGAAAGACATCAACACCCACAGATATGCTACCGTTTAATGCCATAAAACACTTTTCTTCTTCTGCTGCATTTTTCATGAACTTTTCAGCTGTTATGGCAACAGCATTTTTGATGTTGGCTGATATTTGCCTACTTGACTTAGCTGAAACAGGGCCAGGGAGATTCATAACTCTGCAAAATATTTCTAGGCTCGTCAAACCCAAGCCGAGAATACACATAGCATATATATACTCAGTCTAATTTTTTTCAAGAAAGTTGAATCTTGCTCCCAGCTACTTCGAATTACGAAAGCATTTTTGGAAATCATATTCTTTACAGAAAATCCAAAACTTTGATGATCCCTGCTGCAATTCTTCAGTGATTTATATGTCCCTGCCACACTGTTTATAACATAAAAATGTTATATTATGGAAATAAATAAATCCACATCGTAAATACCATATCCATTAGGAAGGTCATTTTCACTTTCAGCCTTGTTTTCTGGTTGATTGGGAAAAGCAATACAATTTTTTTAGCTGAGGCACTAGTAAAATCAGAATTGTCATTTGAATTCTTTTGATTTCCGTAAAAACACCACGTTCGTTTACTTGGGCGAAATTCCGAATTTGATTTAGCTTCAGTTATTTAAATTAATAAATAGCAAATAAAAATAAATAAAAACAATAAACATAAATTGAAAGTGAAAACAACGTAGTACTTGGGAAAATGCAAGTCACATACACCACGCGAAAATAGAGCAACGTGCGTCTGGATACAATGCTTACAAACTGAAATAGAAATATGGATGTGAAAGTTGTTTACTTCATTTCTGCAATCGTTTTTATGTGTTTATGATCCCTATCAAATTATTGCTACAAAAAATCAATCCTTTTTACAAAAACTAAAGCATATATATATACAGATTTTGGATATTGAGGGCAGGGCATTTAAATTAATTGTACCTTTAACTCCTAAAGTTATTAAAACAGCGTTTGCTATTTTTCTCATATCTTGGCTTCTATATAAGCTAGCACTTAGCTGTTGGTCTTAAAATACGCAAAAATATCCATACTTTCAAATAAAAAAATAAAAAGTATCATTTTTTCCAAGGTTTAAAACCCCCGAGTCCCCTTAGGAGAAATTTTTAACTGACCGTAAAAACAAGGTGCCGATTAAGAGAGGTTTCACTGTATTATCATACCAATACATCTCATCTACCTCTGCACACTTCTTGTTGAAATTGATACTTTTCAAAACCTATTCAGAAAAAGAAAAAGTTGCGTATAACATATATAGATGTTTTATACCAAAAACATGCAGCTTATAATTATTTATCCTTAAATTTATTATGTGGTTAGTAATTTAGAAATAAATAATTCAGAATCAATAGCTGTTTCATTTCTGTTCAATGCCGTTAACCCTACAATGACAGTTATGGATAGGAAAGGTGGTCCAGAACCATACTTAAAGCCGTACAGACAACTTCTTACTATTTGATTCAGAATAACATTTGTTGTCCTTGCGTCCTCAAGCTTCATTGCGCCCTCAAATTTCAATCAACCAATCCATACCCATTCCTATAAAAATGGCTGCTTCGATTATTTTCAAGGCTAAACCAACAAATGTTATTTACACGAAGACTATAATATACATCTTAGATTATCGCCGTTCAAACGAATCATTGTCTTGCCGAAAATCTACCTCCGTTGGAAATACGAGTAATTCGAATGCGTTCAAATTGACGACTATCAGTTGTAGGAAAAAAATTTGATGTAATTCCTCTTCTCTAAAACTTTAGAATAAATTTAAAAAACAGAAATACCCTGTGGAATTTTTGGTCCCCTTTACGAATGATTATTTTTCTGTAGCTCTCGCACTGTTCGGAATTTTTGTTAAAACTTTAGGAGTTCCAACGTCCCTCTTATTTATTAAATAAACCCGGACTGATAAATTCTATATTTTATGTTAAAAGCAACTTGGCAGCCCTTTTAAAGGGTCTGTGTAAATGTATGATAATTAATATACAAAGCTTGCAACCCTGGAAAGATTCACCACTGCAAATTTTAAATTTCAAGGTTTTTTGACGAATTCAAGAATTCGTCAAAAAAAAAGAGTGTCAAAGGAATTTTTTCTTGAATGATCTTTTACTGCTTATTATTCTTCCGTTAGATCGTCATATGATATCAATATAATGTTTTCACTTCTTCTTAGTTCGGATACAGAGCTGGACACTGGAGAGCAAAAAAGGCCCATATGAATTTTCTCCTTTTTTAAAACCATTTAAACGAATTATTAAAAATTACGTGCTTTTCGTGAATATTTAGTTCTTGAAAGATGGTGGAGATGGGGGTAGGAATTGGTGGGGGTGCGATTTAATAAAGGGCCTCAAGACCCGTTAATCCTGTTTACGACCCTGTTTGTATAATATCCTCGTCTGCCTATGCAAATATATTTTTAATTTTATTGCCAATATTTATTTTTCCCTATTCGTTGTTAGTTTTTCCTTCCAGTTCTTTCAGGCCCATTATCATCCCTTTACTAAAAAAATTCTCATAATACAAAATTTCCATAATTTTCTTTATCATACTAGTTTTCTTCATTCGTAAACTAGGAATTCGTTACATTTTCTATTTCAGCATATTTTGCAAAAAAATGCACCATCTTGAATATAAAAATTATGCATAAATTCATTAAACTTGACGTTGTATAATATTAAATAAATACATTCCAACTTTATCCTATAATTTTAAATCTAATCGTTAGGAAACGATAAATTTGTTTTCATCGTGAGATAATAATAATTATTATTATTTTGGGCATCATAAATATTTGTGCAGTGATTCAGAAATTCTTAATATATATCTCCCTGAATTATATATCTAATTCCCTGATTATTATTTTTTAATATAGAATCCCAAAAAGTTCATTAAAATATAGCCAAATAGCGTAATATTTATATTTTGAAAGAAAAATTAAGAGACGTAATATTTTCATGAAAGATTTATCGATTACTAAGGCTACATCGATAAAGTGCATGCATTATAAATGTTCTGAAACTGCAGGCATTTTTTTTTTTTTTAAATTTAGATATATTATTTTTTAAAAGTGCAAAGCTTTTACCGAAATGGAAAGCACTTGCGCATAAATTTATTTTTGTTTGATTTATTAGGCTTATTTTTTCAAACACGAAGGGTTTCTAGAAAAAATATGAGAGTTTACCAAACGACGGTTTTGAAAATATTTGCAAATTCTCTGCCTTAATGAGTTTTCGTGAAATGTATGTAAATGGAAAATTGCTAGTTCTTTCCATTTCATTGCTCCAGATGTTCAGTTTAGAATTTTTATCGCGAAGAACTGAAGATAAAATAGTTTTTCACATCAAGATAAAAATTCCCATTTGTCTAAACGTCTAAATCTTTATAACAAATATTTTATAATTAAAGCTAAGTTATCATATTTCAAAGACCTCTGCCGCAAAATTACTGATTGATAATGGCGTGGTGTTTACATTTTTTATAATGTTCGTACATATCATTTGCATTGACGCCATTGTGTTCAGAAACATTTTTATGTCCAGTCGAATCTTGTTAAGTCGAAATTCAATGAGTCGAATTTTCTATAAGTCGAAATTCAATAAGTTGAATTTTCTGTAAGTGGAAATTCAGTTAGTTAAATTTTCTATAAGTTGAAATTAATAATAAATGACAAATAAACTATATTGTGCATATATGTGCCCTCATTCCGTTTTACTCTCTTTGGTTGCAACATACCTAAGTTCCACTATATACAGTAGTGGACAAAATTGTGGAAACCTTTTGAAAAAAGTTTATTTTAGAGGTTTGATGGCTAATAACACCACTTTTTTTTGTACCAATACTATAAAATTATATATCATTAGAAAGGTAATTTAATAAAGATTGTAATGCAATAACATTTGTTCAATTATCTGTATTCTATCAAAAGTTATAGCCAAATAACCAGAAAAAAGAAGCACAGCTTGCTTACATTTATATGAAGTAGCTTTCCTTCATTTGAATGTGGCCAATGAGCATGAGTGTTTACAGAGCCAATCAGGTGTCATCTTGTTTTGGCAATGAGCCAATCATGTTTTCTCTTGTTTTGGCAATGAGCCAACAGGTTACAGGACATTTATCAGTGTGTTCTGTAATTGCTATCAAGTTGGTTGTTTTTTTTTTGTGCTCTTTGATTTAGTGTGCTTGTAAAACGTAATAAAATTAAAGAAATGGCGCAAAGAGTTGACTGGTCACCTAGGAAGCGATGTAAAATAGTAATATTAAGTGAACAAGGCTACAGTTATGAAGAAATTAGAAGAAATATTGGGGGAAACTTAACTAAAGGTGGCATTTCTAAATTTTTGAAGAAGTATAAGGAGACTCAGTCATTACAAAACCAGACTGGTAAAGGCAGAAAAAGGTGCACAACAGCAAGTGATGATAGAAGAATTAAAAGACAGTGCCTAGGTGACAGGAAAAAATCATCTCTGTGTATACAAGGTGAAATGGCGCAATGCAATGTGAAGTTAAGTGCAAGGACTGTTCGGCGCAGACTGCATGAATGTGGTCTAAATGCAAGAATTCCACGAAAAAAGCCATTTTTGTCTGTCAAACAGAGGTAGAAAAGATTAAACTGGGCTAAAACCCATGTTAACTGGACAACGGAACAATGGGACAGTGTAATTTGGAGTGATGAGACCAAAATCTCACTGTTTGGTAGTGATGGCGTAAAATACGTATGGAGAAGAATTGGAGAAGATTTCCATCCTGAGTGCATTACACCTACCGTGAAACACCCAGTTAGTGTTATGATTTGGGGTTGTATAACATCAAGAGGTGTGGGCAGAATTTGCGTGATCAAGGGGAATATAAATGCCCAAAGATACATAAATGAAATACTTGAGCCCAAGCTGCAGCCTTCT
>QLNU02014176.1:5870283-5885438 GCA_006491805.2 Dysdera silvatica
TATTTTGGGCATCATAAATATTTGTGCAGTGATTCAGAAATTCTTAATATATATCTCCCTGAATTATATATCTAATTCCCTGATTATTATTTTTTAATATAGAATCCCAAAAAGTTCATTAAAATATAGCCAAATAGCGTAATATTTATATTTTGAAAGAAAAATTAAGAGACGTAATATTTTCATGAAAGATTTATCGATTACTAAGGCTACATCGATAAAGTGCATGCATTATAAATGTTCTGAAACTGCAGGCATTTTTTTTTTTTTTAAATTTAGATATATTATTTTTTAAAAGTGCAAAGCTTTTACCGAAATGGAAAGCACTTGCGCATAAATTTATTTTTGTTTGATTTATTAGGCTTATTTTTTCAAACACGAAGGGTTTCTAGAAAAAATATGAGAGTTTACCAAACGACGGTTTTGAAAATATTTGCAAATTCTCTGCCTTAATGAGTTTTCGTGAAATGTATGTAAATGGAAAATTGCTAGTTCTTTCCATTTCATTGCTCCAGATGTTCAGTTTAGAATTTTTATCGCGAAGAACTGAAGATAAAATAGTTTTTCACATCAAGATAAAAATTCCCATTTGTCTAAACGTCTAAATCTTTATAACAAATATTTTATAATTAAAGCTAAGTTATCATATTTCAAAGACCTCTGCCGCAAAATTACTGATTGATAATGGCGTGGTGTTTACATTTTTTATAATGTTCGTACATATCATTTGCATTGACGCCATTGTGTTCAGAAACATTTTTATGTCCAGTCGAATCTTGTTAAGTCGAAATTCAATGAGTCGAATTTTCTATAAGTCGAAATTCAATAAGTTGAATTTTCTGTAAGTGGAAATTCAGTTAGTTAAATTTTCTATAAGTTGAAATTAATAATAAATGACAAATAAACTATATTGTGCATATATGTGCCCTCATTCCGTTTTACTCTCTTTGGTTGCAACATACCTAAGTTCCACTATATATAATATTACGTGTGCTTTAGTATTGTGTACAGAAACTAGGTTTACTGAACTCTCACTTCATTTCTATATTTTTCTGTTCAAAGTATCTCTATTATGTTTTGAAATTACCTATCAAATTATATTTATTTCTTAATATTTATTATCACAATTCTGAGACCTCTCTCCGCATTTGACCTTCAGAGAGTGCTGTTCTAATATTGTGGATATAATGTGAACTGCAATCTCAGTCTTCTGGAGTTTCTTTTGTCCATGCTGATTGATTTTATGCGTAATAATTTATTCTGAACTATACAGCATATATTCCAAAAGCAAACTAGTTTTCTACTTCGGAACAAGGCACAAGTTCTCCGCCCATCCTAAACTACGTCACTTATTCCCAATCTCCCATTGGTGGAATGCTGAGTATTTTTCTTTTTATCGTGAATGACTGGGTTCGGTCTCAGCTCTGGTGGCGTGCGGATGTCTGTCCGGGCAGGCGGGTGTTGGTTCCGGCTCGCTTAAGACGGAGTGATTGGGATATTCACTTTGGCCGCCGGGCGGCGGTGGATGGATGCCTGCTTCTGCTATTCTGGGACCGGACTCCGCCCTCCCTCGTAATTCGGACTTCGTCGCTAGGGCCGTGCTTGGCCTTCTGTCCATGACGGGCGTTCGCCATTGTCTTCGTCCGCTGCGATCGCTTGGGGGCCAGCTTTCGCAAACAGTGGATGATAATTTGGTATGTAATGCCTGTCCGGACTATGCTGGTCTCACGCGCCCTGGTTGCGGGGAATGTTTTACGCCTGTTCTCTGCCGCTCGCGGCACCACACCCACTCAACGGTGTCCGGTGGTCTCCTGTAGGAATACCGGCTGGCCCGGGGTGTTCTTCCGCGCCATCCATCTATTTCGGCCGCTCTTCGGGGCGGACTGATCGTGGGTGGTCTCCGGTCGACGTTGAATGACGACAATCATGTGAGCTGTGCGTCTCTGTACGCCTGTTTCGATCGACAATCCCCTGCAATGCTCCCTCCCCCCCAGTGTCCCTTCTCGGTCCACTGGTCGTCATATCATATGACAAAAGCCTGTCTGGGAATACAGCGCTGCCCCCTTCGGCGGCCACCCTTCCCATTAAAATCCTTTCACAATACCTACCTACCTATCGTGAATGATTAAGAATGATGGTCTGCACGATTCGAAATGGAAAGGCTAGAACGCGAGTGAAGTAAGTTTTAATTTTGACCAATAAAGTTATTCCATGTGTTAGCGGCTAGTGCTCTTAGCAAGGATATTAGTGCCGCCTTTGAAACTAAAGATATAGAAGCAGTGGTAGCGATATAATATCATGGAATGTGTTCAGGTAGAAGTCAGTGTGCTTGTCGTACCTCTGGAGTACTCTAGCAGTGGTTATCTATGTGAATCTATTCGCGAACCATCTATAATTCTTCACAGCTACAGATTTTACACAACAAAATGGCGTCTTTCAACAAGCACAGTACCTCACCTCTTGAATTTGCTGTATGGGACATACACCATAGTGCCCCATTGCTAATCGACTGACACAGCTAACTGACTGACTGACATTGGTAACTGACAGCATTACTAACTGACTGCCTGGAGAAACATTCTGCTAACTACACTATTCTCAAACGAAGCCGTTTAATCCTTTGAGATAAAGATTGAAAAAAAAAAGTGTCAGAGCGGAATGGACAACTAAGAAATTTGGAACCTTTTGGTCGGGCAATTATGGCTTTATATGCAGTTGTCCCAAGCACTACATTTCTAAGATTACGTAGAATCGATATCTCTGTGTTCTGCTGCTAGTGTGAAATAAAAAAAACTAGCTTGTCAGATACTAACATGGTATAAATTGCCTTTCAGTGCAGTTTTCACTCTAAATAACTTCAAAATTGTTAGATGATGAAAAGGAATGATTTACTGTGATTGGTGCGACACGAAACCACGATCCCGTGGTTTCCGGTCAAGTGTTTTACCATTAAGCTAGAGGCGTCGTATATTCTCTTCCTTGAAGAGGTATATAAGGCATTACTATAAAGAGGTTCGCAATTTGTGGGACAATGCATGGACTGCTTTTTAGACCAAAACGACTGGTCAATGCGGCCAAGCGTCCAATAGGCAAAACTACAATTATTCTACTTTAACAAAATTCAAAATGACTGTTGGCAGTGTATCTAAATAACTACTTACGTTTTAATCTTAACAGAGTGTTTCAAAATGTTTAAGGCTTTCTTTTGTTTACAAAAATTCCATCAACCTTATATAAGATCATCATTAAACTCCTATTCATACACTGTTTTAATTTAGGGTCTAACAGAAGTCAGATGGTCTTTTAGGCTCCTAACTAACTACAACAATTTCTTTGAAGTTCACAAAATATTTTTCAAAAAGATTTAATTAGTCTGCGCCAATACTCGAAGGCTCTCTTCCGCTAATTGGCAATACTTCATTAAATTTCTAATAAGGGCAACTAAATACACATTCCCGATGGCGTGGAGTTTCCGAAATTTTCAAACATGAACAAACATGTACTTTGCTAAGAATTGCCTTAAACACCGCTTGTAAATTCGAATGAGGAATACTGTTTTCAGCAAAATCTAAGCGCAGAGCAGAACCAAAATGAGAAAACCCCATCTTATTCACTGTTTCGGAAACATTCGTAACCGCCGCTACAACTCCTGTTTAACAAAAAGGAGAAAGGCCCCATCTCTTTTAGAACTAAACGAATGAAGAAACTTGTGAAAAGGGGAAAATGTCTCCTAATATATTTTTTTAAACTAAGATTTGGGCACTTCATTCCGGGATTTGAAAACACGTTTCTTTAGACTCGTATATACGATACATGCGCAAATAGATATGAATATAAATTCACGAAAATACTTGTAGAAAAAAGAGGACTTCGGATTCAAGGAATGGTGTAATACAAGCGAAAGAAAACACTAAAGGAAAAGAATATTTACCGGAGAAAGAATATAGAAAGACAGCGAAAAAAGAAGATAAAGGAAGAGAGAAAGCAAATTTAAAGAAAGAAAGTAAGAAACATGAAAAAGAAGAAATGGAGCGAAAACATATATGGAAAAAGAAAAAAAAGCGAGAATAAAGTAGAAAAATAAGGAGGAATAAGAAAATATAGGTGCATATGGAAATTGTACAATCAGGAAGACTACTGTATGCAAAATTACCTTATTTTGCTTTGTAGGACATACAGGGTGGCCATAAAATAACTCACCCTATTCTAGACGCTCTAGAATTTTGAGGAGAAAAGGTATCGCCAAGGGATTTAGAGGGTAACAATTAGACAAAGGAGAAGCGCTTTTAATTTACTTCTAAATTTCAACACCCGGGGGAAAGTGACGCTTCCGAGGCCATAACTGCTGTTTTCTAGCTAGTGTGTACATTCTAAACTTCACAGAAGGGTTTTAATTTACATAAGGAACGTAGTTTTATGCAAATGAACGAGATTTACATATCTAAAGCGCCACTTTTTAGCCTGGTGGCGAAATTTGGAACTCAATTAAAATTACTTTCCCGTGGTCTAATTAAGCTAACCTCTAATTCTCTTTCCGATACCTGTTTTCATTACTGCTATAGAGCGTCAAAATAGGGTAAGTTATTTTATGGTCATCCGGTATTTTATTTGAAAACCTCGATTAAATGTAAATTTGAAAGGAAACGGACATTAAAAATCTAGCTTCTATAAAAAGAACAAGAGGTTATAAGAAAGAACTTGTTTTTGAACTGACGGCTATTGAATAAAATTGATGCTTGTTGAAATTGGCGATGATTCAATAAAAATTGATGATTGCTTATCAAAACTCCCATTATTAACTGCTCCTCAACCGCGCGCTTTCAACATTAATTTCGGGAGACGACATCATATAGAAAATGAAAATCACTTGGATGAAAATATTTTCCTGATAAATAATTCAAAAAATCATTTCACATTTGACGACTGACTAAAATTAGAAAAGTCATTTCATAACGTCGGTTATCAGTATCAGCATAATCTTTAAGATTGGCTTCCCTTAGTTTTACCTGATACGTATTCTAGTGTTTAGTTTGGAACTTACTTTCCTCTCTCTCTCTCTGTATCTCTCCGTCCATGTCTCTTAGTTTTCATAATCGAATCCTCACTTTATGCCTATATACAGTAATTTCTCTTCATAATGTCATTCTAATTAATGAATAAGTATTCCTGTTAAACGACGGTATTTTGTGGTAAATGTATTCTGTGGAAACATGTTGAATTTATTAAACAATAATATAAATTAATGTTTACTAGCGTAGTGATACCAGCGCCGATGTTATGGCGTGATTAGATGGTGAAATGTTCGAAACAAAAAAAAAATATTTTTGCGTTCAAATATATTTATTTTCTTTCGAACGTTTCACCATCTAATCACGCCATAACATCGGCGCTGGTATCACTACGCCAATAAACGTTGATTAATATTATTATTTGCTTTAATCTGCGTAGTGTTCGATTTATATAAATATGTTTACTTTATGCCTATATACAAAATATACGCCTTCATACAGTAATTTCTCTCCATAATGTTATTTTAATTAATAACTACGTATTTCTGGTAAACAACGTATTTTGTGAAACATGCTTACTTTATACATATATACAGGGTGTATACAAAATGGCGGAAGAAAAAGTTCACTACACGTTTCCTTGTGAAAAAAGGAATAAAAAATGTCCAGTACAATTTTTGCTTAATTACATTTTTATTCTTTTTCATATGTATCATGTGGTGAACTTTTTTTCCGCCATTATATATGCACCCTGTATATATATATAAATATTCTAATATGCCCGTATGAAGTAACTTCTTCTTTTCCATAATATTATATTATAATTTACGACTATGCATTTCCTGTTTAACGACAGTATTTTGCTGACCCGAACATGCTCTACTTTGTGTCTATATAGAATATATAAATGCTCTACTTTATGCCTGTATACAGTAATTTCTCTCCATTATGTTATTCTCATTAACGATTATTATTTCTGGTTAACGACGGTGTGTTGTGTTCCCGGAACATGTTTACTTTATGCCTACATACAACATATAAATGCTCCACCTTATTCTTATATACAACATATAAATGCTCTATTTATGCCTATATACAGTAATTTCTCCCCATAATATCATTTTAATTAACGACTAGGCATTTCTGTTAAACGGCGCATTTTCTGATGCCGGAAGATGATTACTTTTGTCTATATGCAATAAACAAATGCTCTACCTCGTGCCTGTATAGAGTAATTTCTCTCCATAATGCCATTTTAATTAATGACTACGCATTTCCGTTTAACGACTTCATATTACAGTCCCGGAAAATGTAGTATTATTCTGTAATATAGTATTATTTAGTCAATTTTGTAGGATTATGCATGTTAATGTCTTTTTCTCTTTAATGACATCTTCTCTCCATCCTCTTAAAGTGGTTATTGACAGAAATTACTCATTTTACATGCCTATTGCGCCCACATAATAATTCGGTTAAGCAATTAAGGATCAATTTTGTTCGATCAGACTGTTTAATAACGTTTTATTATTGTTCCGATGATATATACTTTTTTACAATATATCTAATAATTTCTTATTAATGCTTTAATAATGTTTTTATGATAAAGTATTCAATCTATTAACAGTGATGTTCTGCTTAGAAATCCAGTCCAGGAGAGCACATAGTAGTATTAAACATATTCTAATTAACGTAGTTTTCTGGATAATGACGTCATTGCTAAGTATTTTAAGAGTTGTTTGTGGGAGAAATTACTCTATCCATAATTTATTTATTAATATTTTAAGAAGTTTAGTTAGAATAAAATAAAATAATTTTCTGAAATTTTCCAGTATTTGAAGCCTATGTCAGACAGGGTGTTAAGTGTCCAGTCTTTCCGTTTGTTTGGCTTTTTTATGGCGCAAGAGCATCTGGGCTATACTGCGCCTAATCCATTCTTTCCGAAATTCATTCGTAATGGTAATAAATTTCACCGTGATCCAATAAATAATTTTATTTCGAACTTGTTGAATGAGTGAAATGTACTTTGAAATTTAATTCGTGGGAATAAGATATATAAAAAAAAATAGAAATCGACAGATATTTAATTCTGATTAAATGATTTATGCAAGCTTTCGTGAAAATTATAGCTGAATAAAACACACTTTATAATCCATTATACAAAAACGAATTTTCCCGCTATTTTCAGAAAAATACGCTTGGGAAAGTATATACACGAGATTTATCATCATATGTTTTTCTTAAATGTCCTGAGCTCATATAAATTTCTGACTTCAGAAACTACATTTTCTCAGAACACAAGTACCAGTCTCGAGTATTCAGAAATTAACTATCACTTGTTGTGAGAAAAAGACTTGTTGCAATCTTGCTTCTCCCGAACTTTTGATTAAATTAAAAAAGTACTTGTGGAATCTTCGTCCTTTGAGAGAAATTTTGTGAAGATCTTCCGCTCCTCTGCATCTTTTGTGAAAGCGTTAGAAATTTCAGCATTCCTTCAATTTATCTAATGAATTTAGATCAGAAAATTTCCCGTTTCATGTTGCTAGAGACTTCGAATCCTGCTGTGAACGTTGCCAAGAAACAAAATTTCGCAATCAAAAGCATGCACTTTAATCTGCGAGAAAAATCTTCCCTGTGTTTGCAATAAGTATTGCAATAGTTTAACATTTTTAACTACTTTAAAATATTCTATATTAAGGATTTGAAGAATAAAATTTTGTGAATCCTTTTCTAATACTTAATTTTAAAATCATGAAGTTCCCAAATACTGACTTGGTATGCGAATAAATAATTCTTTGTAAAAAAATCATACAAAGTAACGTACGAAAATCAGAGTTTGTGTGATTCATTGTAGTTAGAGATAATTGTGTATTTTACGATGTACTCCTACCAAAATCTAAGTTCACCAAATAATCAATTTCATTTACCTGTCACTGTAGAAACAACGTTAGTTGGAAATTACCCTTTTCCTGATTTTTGTACAATTATTTTTGCCTGATGTTTATTTATTTCAATGAACTTTTAAATTGTACCCCAAATCAATGCCATATGAAGCTTTTGTTACTATTTTAATTTTTATAAATAATCATATACTTAATTTTCATTTTAAAATCCTCAATTTATAATCATTTAAAATCCTTAAAGTGTAGCTAAATATTATAACACTAATTTTTGAACAGTGAAATAAAAATATTATCAGTGTTTATTAAGAATAAATTAAATTGCTCCTTAAAAATAGATATGCACTACTATTATACTAAATAATGCATTAAAAATAGTGTATTTTATTTATATATGCACAATATATTATGACGAATATATTGAACAGTGTATTATAGTAGTATAGCGGAAAGTTCTTGATTTTTTTACATTTAAATTTTAAATTTGAACAAAAATGGACATATTTTGCTCATGAATATTCTATTATTTTTTTATTTTTATTACTAAATGCATTTTTTCAAACATGGATGGTTTTCAGGGAAAAAGACGATAAAACGAAAGGGTTCTGAGAATCTATAATGATATACATTTGAAAACATTTGAAAACTCGCTCTTTTGTTGAGTTTTGGGGAACTTACATAAATGAAAAACCTGCCGGTTTCCTCTTGTAGGTAATTTATTTCTTAAGGGAGAGTTTATCTTTGTATTTTTATAATCACGGACTAAATCTGAAAATAAACTAAAAATGAAAATTCCATATGAAGGAAAATATTTTTATTTGTTTAAATATGTAAATTTTTATGAAAAGCTTCATAATTGATGTTAATTTTATGCAGCTTAAAGGATTTAGTTGCATGAACGCAGTAATGGATAACGGTACAATAAGTTTGTATTTATATTACGTTTAGAAATAAATAAGTGTACAATAATATACGTGTTTTGCATATCCTGACACAGCTGTACCCTAGAAAAAAAAAACCCAGTTTTATCAAGAACAAATCACAGTGGTTTTACATTTGTTGTGGTACTCATATATGGTAACACGATCAATGGTATTTCACTTCCCTCCTTATTAAATTGATTTAATAACAAAATGTTCCTGTCAATATTATATAGTTAATGAAAATATGAAAGGATGATACGATTATACGCTACTATAAATATTATATTCTATCTTTTGTGCACAACTATCTGTGGCAAATAAAATTTATTAAGTTATTTTAATGCGCTATCTATGCGGAACTCACGGATATACGCGTATATAGAAAAAAAAATATCTGAAAACAGGTACTACAAATTAGTTGTGTACTAGCCTTATCATAGGGCGGGGTTCGCTCCAAAATAAGCTTGATTGTAAATACTAAGTTGAAATTCACACAATAAGTTTAATTGTGTATTTTGTATTAATTGGCTAAATATGAAATCCTGAATTAGGTAAACGAAAACGAAAATTGGGCCTAAATAAAACACTTCCTTCAAAGAGATAGCCATTAAAATTACAGTTATGAAGGGAATAAATAAATATTAATATTTATAAATAAATATTAGTAATTTAAAGGAGAAAAAATAAGTTTATATCTTAAAAGAAAGAATAAAAGTGAAAGATATGAAAAAAATTATTTAACATTAGAATTTGAAAATAAATTTAAAGTTAAAAACAAAAAGGAAAAACGCGACAATTCTAAGCAGAAACAGTGCTTAGATATATTTCGAATAAAATTTTATAACAAGAAATAAACAATGAACGTAAAAATAAAAGCAAGCTAAAAATATAAAGAAAGAAGTACATAATTTTGTCCTGTGAAAAAACATTTTATACAAGAATTTTTCAACAAGAACTAAACCATGCTTATAGAAATAAAAGCAACCCCAAAACATAAAGAAAGAAGTGCATAAATTTGTCTTGTGAAAGAAATTTTTAAACAGGAATTTCACTGTGCTGGCATTGATGACCTCGAAAATATTGAACTAACCATAGTTGAAGTAGCAATTTTATCGCGGCGTGAATTTCCGCAGTGTTTTCTGCGAATTTTACGGTTTTTTCACTAATTTCGTGAAATTCAGATTTTTTCCTTATCGTCTAATAATTATTAAAATTATTTGCTCAATTTTATTTCAATGATTTAAATATTGCCAACATCAGAAATTCCTTTCGGTGAAATTTGGATTAAAAAGTACTTAAACTATGTATATAAAGGTAATTTGGATTATTCTATTTAATCCTGTTCATTTGAGAGGAAGAAAGTTAGTAGAATAATATAGGGCCAAAACCACAATAAATAATAAGTGTGGAAATATGGTTTTTGTCTGGAAACTTTGCGAAAAACCTTTTCATTAAAGTTTTGTATAATTTTACTTCTAGCGTCGATAGATGGCGACATAATTTCATATTTCCTTTCCATACAGATAGTTTGCCGTATAATTTTACATAACTTTCTTTAACGATAAAATACATTATGTATATTGTTATTGCTTAATGTCGATAATATCTTACTGTGTGTAACTTATTATAATATATATAATAGCCAACAAAAATAAAAAATCTATTAATTTCCATTGTATGATAAATAGGTCAGGTCTATGCTGGTATGATAAAGTATGGCTCTGTTTTCTCTCTCTCTCTCTCTCTCTCTCTCTCTTTCCTGGATCAAATTCACTTGCAGTTATACAGACTGCGGTGGCGCGGTGGTAACGCGTTCTCCTAGGATATGGATATCTCGGGTTCGATTCCTAACTATGCTTTAACTGCTCATTGTAGTTCGTGGTTAGATTCCCTGGGCCTTAAGAGGTTTTGATCCCTCGGAAAATTGTATGCCCTGGCGTAGAATGACCCCTTACTGTCCTTGCGCTTTAAGACAAACTACTACATTTTTACAGCCACCAGCTGCGGCTCGTGGCGAAATTTTAGTGAGGTAGTAGTGAGGCTAATTCACCAAAATATATTAATCTACGTATTTTCTTTGTCAGTGCAACCAGTTTCTTGGCGAGTATAGACAGTAAGGCAACCAATTTTGGTGAATTAGCCCAGTTCTGCCTCACTAAAATAACGCCACGAGCCGCCACTGACAGCAACAAGAAGGACATTAGCAATAACAATTGACGCACATTTTAAGCAAGGCGGTAAATATTTCGCGGAAAAAATACAAACTTCCTGACGCAGTCGTGGCAAAAATCTCAAAATTCGCGGGAATTTAAAAGAAAAAATCTCAGAAAAAGTGTAACACTCACATTAAAAAAAATCGAAATAGTAATACATATCTGTTGCGTTTGTAGCGAGCGGATTCGATGCCGTTTGATGAATGTGCGTTGCATTGATGAATGAACGGCGCATGTGCGTTGGGTCAAGTTATAAACCAAACCAAACCGATTTTTCAGAAGTGGAGTCCCTAGACTGTCTGCATAAAACCTCCATACGTTTTGTAGTCTTGAAATAGGAAGTGTGGTAAATTTTCTTCAGCAGACGAAAATAATACAGAGTAGAGACAGAAATAAAAGTTATGACAGTGCAAAATGAATGAATTTCGGCATGGAGTAATAAATGGATACCAACATCTTAGATGGAAAATAGGTTGGCACAATCAGAAAATTAACCTCAAGCAAGGTCGTGGCCACGCTTTAATTTCAAGGGGGGGTTCAAAAATTTTTACAGCATGTGTTGATACAATCACAGCATGCAAGGCCGTAGCCAAGTCCCATTAAAAATTTAGTTTTCGGGGGGGACCGGTCCCTAAGATCCCCCCTCTGGATACGGGCATGACCTCAAGGGCAATCGGGGAAAGGAAGGGAGGCAGAGCCAACCACTGAGGGCAGCTTAATTCTGGGGAGAAGTCGTCTGGAGTGGTGTCATAGCCGATCATCATAGCTGCCAGCAGATTGGTATCGCATAGTGTTCAGCGATGAATCCCGCTTCAGTCTTGGAGCAGATGATCATCAGATCCATGTGTGGAGGCGCCAGGGCCAGCGGTCCCAACCACCCTTTGTTTTACAGAGGCATACAGCCATTACCCCTAGTGCGATAATGTGGGGTGCTATCTCATACGACAGCAGAACGCCCTTAGTCATCCTGCATACAACTTTAACAGCTCAACGATATGTTAACGACATCCTGCAACCGTTGGCGTTACTCTTCATGACACGACAGCCTGCGGCCATTTCCCAACAAGATAATGTCAGGCCCCATATGGCTCGCATAACTATGAGCTGCATCCGTGAAATTAATAATCGTTCTTGGCCAGAAATTTCACCAGACCTTTCGCCAATCGAACATGTATGGGATATGGTAGGCCGCCAGATTCGGGCACCGCAAAATGTCGCAGATCTGGAACAACAAGTGAAGAATGCTTAGCAGACTGTCACGGGATGATATTAAGAACCTTTATCACTCTTTACCTAGATATATAGAAGCGTATATTTCCCCCAGGGTTTTTTTTACCGACTATTGATTTGAACATTTAATGTGCAATTCCTAAACATTGATGGGTCCTAGGATTCCAACATTTTAATGTTTCCTTATCTATGTATGTACTAGATGTGCGTTTAATTTTAATAAAAACAGATAATTTCTTCATGGTATTTTTGCGAAAAAGTGCATCTTAAACATACGGGTCAAACATACTTTTCTGTCGAATCTCACTGAAAGGTTTTGGTGATAGTAGTATTAAAGTTATTTAAATGTGGAAATTAATCTAACAATTACAATATGAAGTAGGCAATAATAGGAAAAATTTAAAATTCGCTGTTGAAAAAACTTTAAAATCAGGGAAATAGCCGTAGAAAATCGCGCTCTGATAAAATTACTGCCCTAATTATACGCTATATGTTTCATCCTCAATTAACATTTTTCATTTATTATTCCCGAAGTTTTGGGGCCAAAGAATTCTGAGCCCAATGGAATTAACGCCTCTGATATTGCTATATAATTAGTAAAATAAGTATTTCATATAACTTACCAACTTAGAAATAAGTATATATAATTTAATAGCATAAACTAATATAAAAATTGAGCGCAAAACTACATAACACATCGTACACAGCACTTTTGAGAAAGTTCTGTCAAGTCCACAAACCGCTTAACTGCACAGAATTTCGTTGCCGTGCCGATCTGCACTTATACCATTTCGGCATTATTTGTAACCCATGCCTAGGACGGAAAAATAATTAGATCCGATCCTAAAAACCCATGCTTAATTTTCTGTTAAATAGTTAACGATTTCTTATTGTCCATAAAATGTCAATATGTTCAAAAATATTGTGGCCAATACCTTGTTCATTACCATACTTATTCCTTGGACAACATCTGCTCGTTCAGAATATCAGATCCCTGTGCTTATAGCGGGTAATTTGAGGCAAATTGGACCATGTAAGGATACTTTAATCTATGTTAAGTTACGGCGTCTTAGCTGATTGGAATTAAATTGAAGAACTAGATCGTTTAAAAGTCCTCTAAACCAGTAGCTCTAAGCGCTAAGTTCACCGGAATTTAAACCCAGCTGAAGTTAAAAGCAAAGACGCAGAGTTATAAGGGCACGTGGGGGGGCCCAGGCCCCTCCAATAATTTGATAAATTGCAATTTTACATACATTATAATCTGCAATTTATAAATGTACACAATGTGGGCTTTCCCTTCCCCCAACAATTACGGAAACTCTAAATTGATATATAGAAGCCTGGTATTTGAATGTAAACTGGTTAAGGTAAAAGGGTAAAAAAGTAAAACAGGTTAATGACAATGATGTCTAAAAGCGTTTAGATTATTTGGATATATTTAATTTTGCAATATGTTTTCAAAGGTATTTGTATAATTATAAAATTTGCAAATAGGATCGTAAAGTGTTTCAAATCTCAGTCTTTAAAGGGAATAATTGTGGAAGATTCGGGAAACAGAGCTCGATTTCCTGGCCTATGTGCTCTCCTGATATAATTTAGACTTATATAAATAGCAAATGTCTTAAAGCACATAACAACGTAGTTAGTACTTTCCAGATAGGCATGGCATTCGGGAGAGAATAACCAAATACCTATGGCATAAATTTTCTAAAAATGATGCATTATTGGAAAAATATGTTTTACAGCTTTATAATTTAAGTCATCACTTTAAAGACTTTTCAAGTATAAGCTTCGTTTCTTGGACCAGAAGCTATTAATTATGGTAAGTAGTCTTAGAAGAACTTGGATATATTACACTCTGCATTCAAATAATTGAAAAGACGAAATACATCTACTCCTAGAAACACTTTCAGAAACAAAACATTCCAAATAACGTCAACTTTGAAAAACCAATTTTGAATGACGTATGTGTCTGAACAATTTTTCTGAATTCTTTGGAATAAAAGACAGGCCACTGAAACTTAGGATTTGAATCCAGAGTAGAAATAGGATAAGAAAAACAGGCCATAGTAACATATGAAACGAAACAGCAGTGAAAATACTATACTTTGCTCAAGAAAAAAGAAAACTACTCTTTTGCCCCAAAGATACAGAAGGTTTTGCATGAGCATGAATAAGAACAAACTTATTTTTATGCTGACTTTTCCATTTTATTTATATAGGACTTTTAGCTATCATTTTGCAATCTCTTGCATTGCATTCTTTGATATATCTAAGAGCAAAATTTTAGAAATGTTTTACCAAGTACCATCTTTTCTAATTCTGGGTAATTTTTTTCCTTTGAAACAGAGAACCATAATTATGTGCGTGTATATATATATATATATATATATATATATATATATATCATCATCATCATATTCAACCATTATCTATCCACTGCTGGATGAAGGTCTCTCCAAATGCTTTCCACACAAGTCTATCCTGAGCAATTCGCTTCCACGTCACCCCAACCTGTTTTCTTATTTCATCCACCCATCTAGTTTGAGGACGTTTTCTAGGTCTTCGGTGGTCTCTTGGAATCCAGTTCAGAATTTCTGTTGTCCATCGTTGATCAGTTCTTCTTGCAATATGCCCAGCCCATCGCCATTTCAGCCCTTTTACTTTAACAATGATGTCCTCTACTCTAGTTTGCTCTCTCACCCAAGTGTTTCTTTTTCGATCTCTCCTAGTTATTCCAAGCATGCACCTCTCCATGCTCCTTTGCGTTGTCTGTAACTTTCGTATTGCTCCAACTGTTAGACTCCATGTCTCTGATCCATAAGAGAGGACTGGCAATACACACTGGTTGAAGACCTTTCTTTTTAGACACAAAGGCAATTT
>QLNU02014176.1:5885538-5902273 GCA_006491805.2 Dysdera silvatica
ACGCCCCTTAAGTCGGTTCAGCAGACGTCAAGGAGGAGGTTCAGTCATGGTTTGGGGAGCCTTTAGCTTCAATGGACAGACTTCTTTGGCGTTTTTGAATGGAAAACAAGATTCCAAGGCATACCAGGCAACTCTTGAAAGTCACCTATTACCTTTTGGCGAACTTTTATGTGGACGAAACTGGGTTTTCCAACAAGATAATGCGTCCATCCACACATCCAGGTCAACAAAAGAATGGATGAGCGCTAAAAATATTACAGTTCTCGATTGGCCTGCTCTTAGTCCTGACTGTAATCCCATCGAAAATGTATGGGGCATACTAACGAATGTTGTGTATGCCAATGGAAAGCAATATCCGTCCGTTTTAGAACTTAAAAAGGCTATAGAAGAAGCGTGGTTTAATTTTGAACCAGAAACCTTTCAAAATCTTGTGCTTTCAATGAACGACCGCGTATTTAATCTAATACGAAGTAATGGTGGCTACATTGATTATTAAAATTGTTCATTTCCTTATGCAAGTGCTAAAATTTATGTTTGTGCCTAAACTTTTGTGCCACATATTTTACTTATTTTAAGTTATATATTGCAGCAAGTTCGCTACTGATGTGATTTCTGTTCTCAAATTTTTAATTTGCATATTACATGTGTTCATACTTCGTAATATTAAAGTTCCTACTTCTTCAGTTTTAATAGTATTTTGTTATACTCAAATTTGTGTTGTGTCTAAACTTTTGTGCAGGCCTGTATATGCATCTCACCACCTATTTCTCCACAGGCATCTTTTTTAAAATTTTATTTGAAATGGTCCTTACGTTTAGAATCCCAGAGTAAAGATTTGGTTTTATAAATATCAATCGATTTCAGTAAATTTTCCTCTGACCATTCTACAATTAAATAAAAAAACGGTGGAACAAAATCAACAGACACAAAATAATATACGACAGTGCCTGGAGGTTCGCGAGCAGAAAGAAAAACAACGGATTGCACAAGACGCATTTCCAATGTGAACCGAGAATACCTTTGTATTCATCAGAAAAACCGATAGGGTGCGGATCGCCATGAGCTGGTTCACAAGCAGCTCTTTCGGCGCTCCAAACCCCGTCCCAATTAAGAGAACTAGAGGCTCGCAAGCGGTTCGGCTTGCAAATGTATAAGCACCTTTATTGACCGCGCTTTAAAGGAACTTACTAGTCCTAAGCTCCGTCCAGCACTCTCTCTCTCTCTAGATTCTACTTCTTATAATTCCACTTGCATTCTTTTTGTACCACAAATTTCTTCAAAAATTGCTTCCATTCTCCGTAAATTTAATTTCCATGTGGCTTTTACACCAATCAGTAAACTTGGCTTTTCCGAACTCAAAGACACTATTCTTGATTACAACTTTTGGGAATTTACCACATCCCATTCCAGTGTCGCCAGGTTTATATCGGCCAAACAAGACGCGATTTTCGGTTTTGTTACAAAGAACGTGAATCTTACGTACGCAAACAACTGGAAAAATCTGCTTTGGCCAAACACGCCTGGGAAGCTGGCCATAAATTTTCTTTCGACAAGGCCCATCTAATATAAAAAAATTTTTCACCTGCCGATCTTATTTTCTTTAAAGCCTTTCATATACTTACTAATTCTAATACCACAGTTAACGATAAACTCCGGTTTAAATCTATGTCATCAATTTGGAAAAACTTTTCCTCCCATAGTAAAAGACGCTACCATCGACCCACAACCGGTTTCCTTGAATTGATTTATGAACAGTGCGTTGGCATCACAGGACGTTTCGTATGTGCTATCCGTCAGTATTATTTTGACTCTGGGGAAGAAAGCTCGCATGTTTACGAAATGACCACAAGTCGTTAAATAAAATTTTAATAATCGTGCTATATTTGTTTTATTTTAAAAATAAAAAATGATAAAATATCAACTTTTTGCCATGGGAGCTTTCTTTATAATTTTATCATTTTTCAAAATATGTTTTATGTTTGTGGATAAAACTAAAATTGAAAATTTGGTAAAATAGCGTACCAACGTTATTATTTTTTGAAATATAAAATTTTAACTCATTTTTTAGAACCAAAAGACTTATTTCGAAAAACACTGTCATTTTTTTACGAAGGTGACAAAATCTTCTGTGTTATAATTAGCTTTAATCCTGTTTAGGAGAGAAAGATTCTTTCATGATAATAATATATTTTTTTAAAATACGTTACTTTTTTTAAATGTGACCATATGGATTTTTTCGATGTTAGTTTTTTATAAAACAGATATAGAAAAATATTCAATGAATTTATTTTTATGAATAGCCGAAAGAATACAGCGCTTCGGTTTTATTAAATTATTTTTCCGAAAAATATTTTTAAAAAATTGATCTATAAACATTTAGTGAAAAAATTGTCAATATATTTATGGTTTGTGCTAGCCAATTTACCCCATTTTAAATAATAATATCTATTTTATTAACCATATAGAATCAAAATCTTGTAATACATAAAATACAATATATAAATATATATTACCCTTCACAGGGATAACACAATTGCCAAATAATGGTCAACATAGAAAAGCCTACGGGGCAAGATTTTTGGGAGTTTTCATTTATTACACAAAATTTTCTGCCACCCACGTCTCCCAAAAATATATTATCGTATAATATATACATAACCAAATCATACTCATTACAGTACAATACATTAATCTATATGCTTGCTTGCTTGCTTTTTGGTTTTACGGCTCAAAGACTACAGTGGTCATGCTGCGCCGGGACCTACTGTTTTCCGAGGAATCCGAACCTCTTAAGGCCTAGGGAACCAAACCCCGGACTACAGTGAGCAGTGCGATCTTTATGAGATCTCTGAGTAAGCGTTCTTTGCACTGCTGGGATAATCTATATGCATTACAATGCATTGTTTTACAATATAATACTTTCAATTTAATTCAGTTTATTTGATTTCTCACTAATTGATTACAATAGCTGCGTATCTTGTATTATCGGAATTATATCTGCTCACTAAAATCGTTTACCCAAGGGTGCCTAATGAAATTCATAATGATTTAACAAGCCTAAGATTTTAATTTGTTAGAGTATTAAGTCCATCTATCTGTTATAGGCTACTATTAATTATTACACTATTAATATTAAATATTGCACAATTAATATTAATTATTATACTATTAATAAATAATTATACTATTAATATTATATTTTAAATAATTATACTATTAATATTATATTTTAAATAATTATACTATTAATATTATATTTTAAGTTATACTATTAATATTATGTTTTAAATAATTATACTATTAATTTTTTTTAAACAGCTTAACATCATTAATAGTAAAGTGATAGTAAATAATATACAGTACAATACCTCTCCAGAACCAGTGTTTTCTTTTTGATGTATTTTTTCCCAATATAATATTTAGTTTTCTGATCTATATTACATTACAGAAGATTCTTTAAATTTCGCATATTTATGATTAATTTTATTCTTAGATTAAACAGATTTATATATCAATTTTCAAAAATACGTTTGAGTTATTTTAATATATTTTCATATGTCAGAATTGACAAACTCTTATTTCTTTCCTACAAGCATATACAATTTCGTCTAAAATTATTTTTCACTGATGCGTTAGACCACCTTGTGGAAGGAACCGAAGCCGAGGTTTATTTGGTTTATTTGAATAGCATTTAAAACTTTTTCGAACCTAATTAGTGTGAAGTAAGAACTTAAAACGTATGAATAATGTAGCTAAATATGTTTTCTTTGATTTTAATAGTATGCCCATAAATAGGTAACTCTACTAACTGCCTCCTCGTGAAGTTTAGAATCACTTGAAAACAGAACTTTTTATGTTCGATTTACTGCTGCAATCTTAACTTTTGAAACGCATTTCTTTTGTTTCCATACGTCGATACAAAAAGCTGCTACTTCTTGAAACATTACGAACCTTCTTTTATATATATATATACATTATTCTTTATCTTTATAATTGTGGTTTTTTTAAATTCTTCTTTTGACGTTTTATTTATTATCATTCCACTTTTGTCATTTTCTTTCTCGTCAATTTCATATTTGTCTCTTTTCTTTTCATTTTAAGTATCGCATATATGAGAAGTGACATACGTTGCTAATCGTTATAACTATATGACAACGACGTGGTTTATTGATTTATTTGTGTAAATGTTATTTTTCCAAACTGGAAACAATGGAGTTTTATAAAAGATGTTCAATTATACGCATAATGTTTTTAATGGGTATTACATTCTAAGATAATTTTTTAATAATAATTGTATAATTTTCTTTTAATTTCAAATATATTGATATATCTATTATCAATTACATCCACTATATACTGTCTCTCACTTTCTTTCATTACGTCGACAACTGTGTGTGTGTCTGATGACTCCCTCCTTCCCGAATTGCTGACATGTCTAAGCTGCTGTATCTACTTATCTGTCTAATTGTTGCCAAATTAATTGAACCCCAGTGCTTTTTTTTTTCAAAGAAAAACGCCCCTACCTTTAACAAGAAACTGGAGGAAGAAATATGACAATGTGTGGATGCTCCCTGTAGCTCAGTGATTACAGAATCGAGACAGTAATGCTAAGGCCGCTGATTCAAGTCTAGTCTGAAGCATAGTCTTTTCCTTTTCTTTATTCTTACATTGTGGAAAGGGGTCTCTTGTTTGAAGCAACAGTTTCAGCAATGCTGTTTTAGCGGGTGGACTGGGTCCCGGCACAAACTGATGCCCCAATTTGGCATTCTTTATTTATATTATTTTTTTGTGTGATTTTAGATTCCATATATTGGTAGATACCATTTCTTAAGGCAACTTATTTTTCTTTTAACGGAAACTTAGGAATTTAAAAATCAACGTAAAAATGGCCCCAAAAAATGTGTGGTCGGGCCGTGGGTCCCCGAATAGGTCAAGACAACCCTAGGCTTCAGTTTTGCCTAAACGAGTGCAATTCAATTCGATGCACCCATCTTACAAGGGCCATGTTATACTGAGATAGGAAACTAACAGCGCAATGATAAATAGAAATGTTTTTCCTATTTCCGTAATGGAAATGTTTTTGCTTATTTCCTTAAAGGATATAAACGGTGAGAATTTCCATTAAAATATTCCCTCGGCAATGGAATATAATCCCCTACACGATGTTCAATCGCTCCAGAAATATAATTTAAAATCCCTGCTTTCGTAAGACACCTGACGAAGCATCCACCGAAGATCTAAAACTTCCTGAGACTTCATAGATGGTATATTTATACATTTAAGCTTTCTGTTTACCCTAAGAAATTGTTTAGGGAATTCAGCACGCATCCATTAGTAAATTGTAAATAACTAATGATTAAAAGGACTTAGCGTTATGGAAAAAATTCTTAAATTAAACATCTTACGAAAATTAGCTTTGAGAGATCGTTAGAAATATATCAACGTTAAATTGGCCCTGCGATAGTTCAGCAGTAACTTCTCCCTAGTGGGCAGTTACCGCGGGATCGACTCTTGGGCGGTGCTAAATAAAAATAAATAAATTAACACTTGTCTATTTTTACACATTGTATTCTGAAATTTGTTTCCCTGGACCTTACGAGATTCGGATTCCTCGGAAAAATGTAGATCCACTGTTACTGTAGGGTCTTCGGGAAAATATAGGTCCACTGTTGCTGTACGGTCTTCGCGAAAATGTAGGTCCACTGTTGCTCTACTGTCTTCGCGAAAATGTAGGTCCACTGTTGCTCTACGGTCTTCGGGAAAATATAGGTCCACAGTTGGTCTGCGGGAAAATGTAAATCAACAGCTGCTTTGCGGTCCTCGGGAAAATGCATTTCAACTGTTGCTATACGGTCCACGGGAAAATGTAGGTCCATAGCTGCTCTACGGTCCTCAGGAAAACGTACGTCCACTGTTGCTTTATGGTCCTTGGGAAAATGTAGGTTCACAGCTGCTTTATAGTTCTCGGGAAAACGTAGCTCCACGGCTGCTCTACGGTCCTCGGGAAAACGTAGCTCCACAGCTGCTCTACGGTCCTCGGGAAAATGTAGGTACGCAGCTGCCCTACGGTCTTAGGGGAAAACATAGGTCCACTGCTCTATGATGTGTTAACATACTTGTCTACCTAGACATTTACTCGGGTTCAGTTCCCAATGATACCAACGTTTGGTATTTTTAACAATGAAAGCTCGGATACCTTCAAAAAATAATGAGTAACAGTAACAATGAGTAAAAATGAGTTTACAATGAGTAATAGCGTTACATGACCTTTCCTGTCCTTGCGCCGTGACGTCACAAACCAACATGAGCTAACTTTTCCAGTTTTTCTAATAGAGTGCTATTCGCAGTAAAAAGCTTTGATTAATAGTAAGAAGAAAAACCATTTTGTTTTTTTTTTAAAGAAGCAAAATGTAATTCGGAATCTCATGAAACCATAGGCTTAATCTGGCGGGTACAAGAGGGAGGACACATGGCTCCCGAGTTTTTTAGAACAAAAGCAAAATTATATTTTTTCCAACCAATTTTGGGGTTTTGTACCTCCCGTCCAGTTTACGCTATATTTAACCCTCAAGTTACGCTTATGCATGAAACATATAATGAGTAGCTAATAGTAAATTTACAGCTGAAAACGCTGTAATTTCTTCTGATCCAAACCAACATCCAAGTCCTATGAACTTCCTTTTTCTATAGAGCTCTGCAGTGGCGCAATGGTTGCGAGTTTGTCGGATTCGATTGCCAACTATACTAAAAAAAATGCTTACAAACTGCACACCGTAGTTCGGGGGTTGGATTTCTAGGCTTTAAAAGGTTTAGATGACTTGGAAAAGTGTAGGTTCCGGCGTATTTTTATGTATAAGTTTAACTCTTCTACGCAGAACCATAGTTTGGGTGTTTTATGGTGCAAGGGCTGTTCATACGTGATAATTTCAACATACGTTTTTCTAGCTCAAATTAGAGCCTTTTCTCCTATAACAAAAATCTCTAGTTTGAGCTAAAAAAAACGTGGGTGTCGAAATTATCATATATGATTAATCCCCACGAAAAAACAAAAATACTCGCCCCGGAGAGTTTTCTGTGTTGCCCGCTATATGGCAGTTGTGTTATTCCTGAGAAGGATAATAATATCTTACGAGGACAATTGGGATCCTGTGTGAGGCCAGGAGCAGAATTATCCTAGGAATCCTCTTTTTCTTATGGAGCCAAACTCCGGACCACGGATCTGTATAAAAATCAGCATGCTCTACGCACCTACTGGAATCGAACTTGGCATTCGCCAAACGCTTATTTAGTCAAATGCGTAGCAGCAACGCTTTCATCTATAGCACCTTTAACCCGGGTTTGAGTCCAAAGGTGATGCAAAAGTTTATACCCAACGTGATCTGAGTTTTTTCTCCTAGGAAACAAATGTTCTGGACCTGCAGATTTATGACCTAACATGACCTTACGTGACCTTGCTCCATAACGCACAAAGAAAGGCGGAAATAATACGGTCGAGCTTGACCAGAAATGGTCCTGCAGTGGTAGCGGCTCATCCAACTCGCGGTTCCCCCCTCCGTCAAGTTTGGCTCTTAACTGTGCCAGAAGAAGAACTCATTCTAACTAACTACTCACCATAGTTCTGGGGTTGATTTCCTAGGCCTTAAGAGGTTCGGAGTCCTCCGAAAACTATAGGTCCTGGCACAGAGTGACCCTTGCTGTCCTGGCGTTGTAACATTCGCACAAGTAAGTTAAGCAGAAGCATTTCAGTGGGAACTCATAACATGAATGATTTTGGTAACCCACGCGTTTTTTAGCTCAATTTGAAGTTAGTAATGACCCACCATCGTGAAGTTTTGTGAGCCGTAAAGATGGAAAAGAGGAATCGTTCTAAGCTGAGGTCAAACTAGCGTCTTACCAATTAGGCCACCAAGCTTCGGGAGACGTGCCCTTGTCTTCGTATGTATGTTTATATATGATAGTATTACCCTTTGCCGAATTTCATTAGGACTTTACACACAGTATAGGCTTTATAGTAGTGTAAGAGCATTGCGGACTACTACCGTGCCGAAAACCTGGATTTGAGTCCTAGTAGCGTCGTGAACGCCCCAGTTATTTTGATGTACCTCATAAGCCTTGGTTTGAATCCGGTTAACACCTTATAACGGCGTACTATTTTACTGGAACTGGGTTGCTCATGAGAGGATCAGTGGTGTAATCATCCTTGAGGTCAAGGGGGAGCTAAATTTTTTCCAGGGCGTGCTCAGCTCCTCCAGCACCCCTAGTTACGGAAGGACAGGTGGCGTTGCGTGGCTACCCTGTTTATAAGTTTTTAGGTAGAGACGAGTTTTTGCAGTAGGGCTAAAAGATAGTTTAAGGGGATTTCTATGGAGACGGACCATTTGAGTTGCTGAGCGAGCCATTTGAGTTTCCATTTGAGTTGTGTCACACATTTGGGGAATTCTTGAAGGGTTGGTTCATAGGTGTAATCTAGAGGGGGAGGGAAGGGGCATATGCCCCATTTTTTTTAGAACAGAGGCAAAATCGTGTTTTTTTCACACAGCTTTTTTTTTTTAATTCTGTTTCCCCCCCCACACACACACTACCAGTTTGCGCTATATTTGAAACTCAAGTTATGCCTATAGGCAGATTTTATTCTAAGCAAATTTTGCACGTGCACACTTTCAATGCGATTTCGTTTGTGGAGTGGGGAGGGCTTTACAAAGTAATTTAGCTAAATTACTAACTACTTTCCTCAAAATCAGTTATAGCTACTAGTTAACTACTTTTCTAAAAAAAAAAGTAATTTTAACTACAAATTGACTTTTTTCCAGGGTTGTCACTAGCCACCGAAATTTTATTTTAAAAAATATACTCACATTTGGTGCATTTTAGGGAAAACAGTAGTTAATTACATTTTAGTAATTTAAGTTAACCACAGTATAGTTAACTACCCCACCAAATGCACATGTAAGTAGATTACAACCTAAAATGATTACACAAATCTGAAATTTAGATTTTTAAGCAAATATGCATAATGACATTACAGATTACATACAGGGGGGTAGAGCCATAAATTTCTTTGCCATTTAAAATCCGACTTTTTCTTTCGTCGCAATTTTCTTTTTTCTCTGATCCACTACTCCCAGATTTACTCTTCTCATTAAATACCCAGAGTACCCATGAGAGAGTACTCCATGGCTGTTGGCTATGGGCCTAACACCGTGATTCAACTAAAAAGCATTATTTTAACTGACTGAAGATATTATTTAACACAACACACTTTTCCCAGCCCAGGTGCACGCTTCAAAATCCCAAAAGCACACTTGTGTCAAAAACACGCTTAGAATAAGGCCTGTCTATACGTGGACTGAACATTTGTTGCACAAAGACCATTCTGCGCCCATTATTCTAAAAAGGATGTCGGTTCAACAGACATGTTCATATATGTGATAGATAGATAGATAGATAGATAGATAGATAAAATTAACACGCTACTTTGGCTACAGCAGTTTAGCTTGTCGTAAAACCGCTAGACTCCCACTGGCATAAAAGGTTGCCGATTAACTGCTCACCGTATTCCGGGGTTGGTTCCTAGGTTTTAAGAGGTTCAGACGTGTCGGACAACTGTAAGTCTCAGCCCAGCATGACCTTTATTGTCCTTGAGCCTTGAAACACAAGCAGCCTAACGGATACAGCAAACCCAACTTAAGTCCCAACAATCAGAGGCGTAGCTAGCGGCCGTTTTGGGGGTTGTAACCCCCATCGCAATGAAATTTTGTATATTTAACATAGGAATATATGAGTTGTAGCTCTGTAACCCCTCCCATTAAGCCTATAACCCCCTTATGAACTTTCTGCCTACGCCACTGCCATCAATACAATCCCTTTTCATATATTACAGTCCCCTTTTTCCATACCATTCTTACTATAAAACAGCTTATATTTTTCCTTCTTTAATTTTGAAATGACACAGTATGGCGTAGGTGCTCTTGTGTCATAAAAGTCAAATCAATTAATCCGATAATTTCGAAATATTATAGTTACTAACGTTAAAACTTTGCATAAGGGGACAAAAATAATAAAACAATAAAACGTGATTCATTCTTCCTAACTAAAATACTTTAATTAATTTCAAAATAAGTTGCTCATTTAAATATTAATGATTATTGAAGAATGGTTGTTGATATTTATGTGAAAAAATTGGCTGTTCTAAACCCGTTTTCTAAGAAGCTTAGTTTTCAAATTTCAATTTTTAGGAAATGTACGACTTTGAATTCTTCTTTCATGAAATCTCTGAAAATTTTGAATTTGTTAGAATTTAAATGTTTAGAGCTTTTTAATTTCCTAGAAAAAGATTTTGCATGACTGAAGCATATTGACAGTTTAGTTGCACAACAAAACATGTACTTCTCCCATTGTGAAATGATATAAAAGTGTACGTAATAAAGTAGCATGAGAGTGTGTATTGTCCGTTCAAGAAAAGAAGTCCGATGGAAAGTTACAAATAACGGGATGTGACGTCACAAACCGGCTAACCGATTACAGCAAAGTAGGACTCCAATCTCAGTACTTTGTTTTGGCGATCGTCTAAAACGAGTGTGGCCCTGCAGTGGCGCAGTGTGGCAACGCGTTCGCCTAGTGCGCCGTTAACTCGGGTTCGACTTTCAACGGTGCAAAGAGCGCTTACTCAGAGATCTCATAAAGATCGCACTGCTCACTGTAGTCCGGGGTTTGATTCCCTAGGCTTTAAGCGTTTCGGATTCCTTGGAATTGTAGATCACGGCGCAGCAGGACCATTGTGATCTTTGCGCTGTAAAACCACAAACAAACAAAAACGAATGTAGAACTTGGAGTCCTGCATTGTTGTAAGCGGCTAGCCGATGTATGACATCACCTCCCGATATGTCTGACTGTTCCATCGGACTTCTATTCGTGAACGGACAGTTTATACATTAATGAGCGACTAACGATAAAACATGGTGATTGATTGATATTCTAAAATAAACAAAAACAGAGGTTTTGGGTTTCGTGGAATATTATATTTTAGATGTATTCGTTGCTCTGTAGTTATTGGGTTTTTAAATTTAATTTTCCAGGTTTTTTTTGGGGGGGGGGTCTGAAATATGAGGAGCCCTGGCCAAACGCACCCTTCGCCTATAGGATACGTCTCTAAGTGCCCCCCCTCCCCCCACCATCCTCGGATTTTTCATATTTCTTCTTGGCAGTGATATTTTATACTGATACTGTACAATTACAAAATGAAAATTTATTAATTGCTACCAATGAATTCAATCTAATATAAAACAAAACTTTGGTAATTTGGTACACTTGCTTTTTTATAAAAAAAGAATAAAATTATAGTTTTATATCTTATTCATATTTTTTTTATCTTGCATAACGAATTATTTGCTGAGAATTCAAAACCAAGTAATTAGGTGATATTGTACTTTAACTATTGTATAATATGGATAAATTATACGTTATTTATAAATAATTTTTTTTAATAGTTTCTTCATGCTCTTAATAAAAATCAAGCCTAATAGCGAAAAAATCTTCTAAAAGACGCCTATGCATAAATTACAAACTCACCGGTAAAACATAAATAACTTATGATTGCAATAAGCGTTTGATATAAATTTATGCAAATAATGTACCAACGGTAATTACATACATATACCACTTACAACTTCTGAAAATGAAAAACAATCATTTACAAGATATAGACAAAATATAAACTCAACGTGCAAATTCACGAACTGCGAGCCTGTTAACTAATTTGCACATGTGTAGTTTTATACACATCATATGATACATGTAGGCTATCATATGGATCCAATGTTGTGATGAAAATTGCGTTTTGTGAGTATGCATTGAGGAAAAGAACTAAATGAAACTTACGCCAGAAAAATATATTTGCTATATGGCAAGGAACAGTTGACAAGAGAAATAGACCGTAACATAGTGTGCTCACAAACTGTTGCCAAAAGTGTCATCAAAAAATGTGATGATTATGGAACCAAAAGCAGATCAAGTAAACTACCAAAATGCTACCCCGGAACCACAAACCGATCAAGCTCTTGCAACTCGTCAGCAAGTATCCACTCGTGAAATCGGGCGTGTATTATTAACACCTGTATCCCACCAAATTGTATGGAAAAGTTTAAATGTAAATTTGAACGTAAAGTTCAGGAAAATAAAAGCAAACCGAAACTTACTACTAGTCAAATCGGCTCGATTGGTGTAAAAAACTCTGAAATGGCATTATGTGTGGAATGAAATAGTGTTTTCGGATGAAAAAGTTTCTTATTGGATGGCCCTGATGGATATTCCTCATATTGGCATGATCCACGTACTCAGTCGAAGATAAGGCTTAGTAGAAAGCAGTGAGGCGGTGGAGTGATGATGTGGACAGCATTCGGAGCAGAAAGCAAGGTAGACATCGTATTCTTTCAAACCACTAACTCCAAAAAATATCTAGAATTAATGTATGATCACTTAATCCCGTTTGGGCTTCTTTTGGGCGGCCCGAATTGTAAGTATAGTTCGTTCACGAAAAGTAGTCCGATGGTACCGTTAGAATTAACGGGAGCTGACGTCACAAACGGCCTAGCCGATTACAGCAGAGGGGAGGACGTCTTTTCAGAACTGGTTTTTAGTGAACGATTGTCTGCGCGAAAAAACAGTTCTGAAATAACGTCCTCCTGTCTGCTCTAATCGGCTAGGCCGTTTGTGACGTCAACTCCAGTTATTTCTAATGGTTCCATCGGACTACTTTTCATCAACGAACTGTACAACAGAATGATGCTAATGCGCATGCACGAATTTTCCCCAAAAAGTGGTTTGAACGAGAAAAGTTTGATGCGATTCCATCACCTTCGAGTTCTCCAGACCTGAATCAGGTTGAAAATGTGTGGGGTTTTATGGCAAAGGCTGCATATTGGCGCAACAAGCAATATTATCGTGTGAATGATCTCCAAATTGCAATTTTAAATGCCTGGAACAACATAAATTTAGATATTTTAAGAAAACTACTTCAAACGATATCTGACAAAATGATACAGGTTACAAGGAGGGCCAACTCGCTATTGATTTCTGATTTCTTGGAAATTTCCACGTTCAGTTCACATTTTGTTTACAGATTGCAAATTGTTATTTCTTTTTACGAACAAAATTGTTCACCATTTTCAAAAGTTGTGAGTAGCATATGTATGTAATCACCATTGGTACATTATTAGCATGTTATTTGTGTTTTATGAGTGAAGTTATAATTTATTTACATAGTATATGAATCATGAACATAGAGTAGTTTTCGTAGAAATGTTTGTGATAACGGGAATCAATCATCTTCAATGGAAACAGAGAAAAAATAAACACATACTAAATACATTAATAAGCTCTTCTGTGAAATAAGTGAATTCCGCTCCCCACCCCCACTCCTTGGAATTATATGCATCATAGTAGGGAACCATGATTGTTTAAAACACTAGAAGAATATGGAGAAGCTTGCTAGGAATAAAGAGAAGTCCCTCTTTCACGTGACCAATGACGTGTTTAACCCCACGTGATGAAAGGGCGCTTGGACAGCAGTCGTTAACATGGGGACACTGAGTGTATCCTTCATATGGTCGAAGATCCCCTCCCACTTTTTCAACTGGAGTTTTGGCAAAACTTCTGTAAGGTAAACAGTTATTTCGACACCGGCTTAGGGTTTAAAAAAACACGACGTTTTGAGAGCCAACTGATTCCTTTGCCAAGTGAAGATCAGAATGAAGAGTTATTGGAAGTCTTAAGCTTATACTCGCATGTTGGGAATGCCCATTTGACTTCATCTTGTACGAGATATCTCCGGCCGGCGAAACCCAGGCACCAGACGACGTCAGATGATCACCCCCCAACTCTAGGTTTGGCAAAAGTCCTGTAAGACTCTAGTAGTTTCTTTTCGATGTTTATTGCATGACTCCTCAAACCATAGGTTTCTCATGAGTGTGCTGTCCAAATGCATTACATTTTAATGTAATACTTTCATCAAATAAATATTTGTATTTCAAACTGCGTTTCATCGAGAGCTTACTCATAGAAATAATAATTCGTTAGAGGTGTAAAACTAGATTTTATTTAAATATTTTGTTAAATTTAACTAATTAAACTAAAAATACAAAACATGTAGGGTATTCAATAAAACTGGCTCTGTAAACACATTGTACATTTTAGTTTAGATGGAACCTATAATCTAAAGATTATAATATCTCCGAAATATATCTTGTTCCTTGTAGCGAGGACACTTTACTATCTTCACCTTGACATAAATTATTGAGGACTTCGTTTAGTAGCGTCATCGTGACTTCGCTTAAAGCTACGAAGTCTCCAGAAGTCTGCTGTTTTAGGTCAACAAAGTTCGATCGTCTTCAAGCATTCTTCTAAAAGCAAGCTTATCGAGACATGGAGGGCTTTGTAAATGTTTATGGGTTGCTGCTTTTATTCAAAAGGGGCTTTACGATAGCAGAGTCTGCTTTCTTTCACATGATTATGTCATTGTTAAGCTGACGAAGTTGAAACTGACAACATTTAAGCATTGAACTTGTTTACTTACCTTTAAATTTGTTTTCCTAAATATGAGAGTTGTATTTTCGTTGAGTTTCTATTAACAATACCTCTTCATTCCAGTCATTAAATGTCACTTGTATCATTTTAAACTTCCTTAGTATGTCATGGCAAAGGATTGGAAACACTGGCGTAGACAGCGTGCGTTGATGTAGGTTGTAACCTCACCATTGCAATGAAATCTTTGATATTTAGCATAGGAATATATGAGTTGTAACTCCGAACCCCCCATTGAGCCCATAACCACCCTTACGAACTTTCTACATACGCCTATGCGTAGAAACCAAATAGTAGTTCTTTTCGGACCCTTATAAGTCAAAGGAAGTGGTTCAGTGGTTATGTCCACGTCCTCTGGATTTGAGTTCAACTCCTGAGTGAATTTGATCCCACGATTTGACCCCACGATATATTTGCACCCAACTTGGTTGGATGTAAATATATTGTGGAGTGATATCAAATGCCAACCATAGTGCTCCTATGTGAATTTGACTGATAAATATCCGCTTTTATTTGGCAGCTTGAACTGTCAGATAGCGTTCAGATAACTAAAAATGGTAGACGTTGGAAAAAGGTAAAAAAAAAAGATTGATCTGAGAAAATGGAAAAAAATGTTAATGCTCCAAAAAATAAATAACTATTTTAATCTCTCCACAATCGCCATCTTAAATGATGGGCGTTCCCACTCGATGACGTAAACGCAGAAATAAAATCATACGTAGATGGCCTCAGTAGCTTAACTGTGAGAGAGTGTCATAACTCCTGGCTCCAGTCAATTTCTGAAATATGTCATTATTTTGTTTCTGATTGGTGCTATTCAAATATAAAAGAATCTGTATAATCGAAACCACAAACGATGTAAAGGTAAAAAAAATCATATTAAATCCCAAATGAGAAGAAAAAATGAACTTTAGAGAAAGGAACGAAACGGGTCACTTTTTTTTTCTAGAGAAATGAAATTTTATTTTAAAAACTTTCAATTTCGTATAATTTCCGCTTCCTCCGATCGACGTTCTGTACTAATTTTGGGTTTTAAATCTTTATTTTACTCTAACGTATGTTGGCTCTATTAATATTGACTTATCGACCGCCGATGTGAGAGAACGCAGGATTTATCCAATAAAAGGGATGATGGAGTAAATGGAATAAATAGATGGAGTCCGAAGATAGAGAATTAATGAGAAGAGAAGGAGCAACAAAAATTACGATTAAATTCTGTAGTTGCTGAAGTCCATTTTTAAAATTCTCGCCACCGTTATTAACAAAGGATATCTACCAATAAGTAAGACTTTTGCTACTGCCTCAGGGAGAACAAACGACTTCCATTTTAAATTAAGTGCAATATAATTTCGTGTTGATATAACATTGACGTGTCCGCAAATTTGAACTTCAGACTTCCTTCCAAAATAGCTTAAAGTTTCTAGGTAATCAGGCCAAAGATTAAAGCCTCTAAGATTAATGTCTTCTTAAAGCTTAAAGCCATTCTAAAGCCGACGAAATTTAGATAAGAATTCATAGCTTTAGAATTTATGGTCCAGTGCGTTTTCAGTCTGACATTATTACATGTATATTAGGTTTACTGTCATCAGCATACTCATTTATGTCTTTAACATGTAATTTATTCATATACTCAAAGCGACTCCCTACTACTTTTAACAAACTATTCCATAATACTTTTAACAAACTATTCCATACTGCTCTTTACAAACTACTCCCTACTACTTTTAACAAACTATTCCATAATACTTTTAACAAACTATTCCATACTACTCTTTACAAACTACTCCATACTACTTGTTACAAACGTACGACTTGTAACAAACTACTTCACACTACTTTTAACAAACTACTCCATAATTCCACTTGCCGGGCGGAGGCTCTACCCACTGAGCTACGAAGGACAATATATAATCTCTTTACGAACGTATATATATTGTTGCCAGTTATTTCGCAGAATGGTGTAGTACATAGACTACTATTTAAACCAAATTGCAAAGAGACTGGTATTAAATTGATCGAAATGCACGTTGCAGCATATGTATTTATTTTATATAAATCGAACACTACGCAGATTAAATCAAACAACAATGTCAATCAATCAACGTTTATTGGCGTAGTGATACCAACGCCGATGGTATGGCGTGATTAGGTGGTGAAA
>QLNU02014176.1:5907022-5936831 GCA_006491805.2 Dysdera silvatica
CACTGCACCACCGCAAGACTAGATTACATAAAGTTCTTTTTTGATTTCCCTATGAAAATATTTTTAAGCAAAAATTGCAATCCTAGAAAATCTTACATGATTTTCATTTTTTTAAATGAAAGTTTAAAAATCTAAGTTTTATTTTTAATTTACTTTAAGCAGATTATTGAACCTAAACGATTTCATATTTATTTTTAAACAAAGTTCCAATGCTTAAAAAAATACCTATTTTTTCTTAAGTAAGTTTATGTTTAAACAAAATTACAATCTCATTTTTTTATTTTTTAGATATTAGAAAATTTCATCGTTTTTTTTTTAATAAAAAAACATTCGAACGAAGACATAACATATCTACGTCTCTATAAACATCGAAAATACCTTTATACAGAACTGTATTGGTTCAGATGGACGCAACTGAGCCATTGACATATATGTGTATGTAAAGACAATGCTATAATTTTTACTGAAGGTACCTTTTAGAACATGATCCGACTTAAAATTTTAAACACTGTTGTTACTTTTCTTTTTATGAATAAAACAATCATGAGTCTTACATAAAAAGGTTAAACACTGGTAAAATAGCAATGAAAAAGATCACTCAAGCTTTCGGACGCATCAGCAGCAGTCCTTCATCAGGAGTAATGACGATGTTATGTTTCTGTCTCTTTTTTATACTTGAAATTTCTGGAAAACCCTTCATCAGAGTAGTCCCGCAGAATGGGAAAACCCAATGAGAACCAATGGGAGGCCTCCAATAGAATCATGGAAGAACCCCAATAGGGACCAATGAGAAACCCACACTGCGGGTTACCTAATTTGGGGATGTCTCATACATTTCAGAGTAAGAGTTGTTTATAAGTTTCTGGAAGTGGTTGTGATGTATTAATGGCTTTCCCGTGTAGTTTGTAAGTTTCCCAAGATTCTAAGAAGAGTCTACTATTCTTGTTTGTGATGTGACGGTGTAGTATTTTTGTTGAGTCCCAGTCGGGTTCACATGCGTGTTGTGAACTTGTATGAACACTAGAGACTTCATTTTACAAACTCAATATATGAAGTTTTTCCAATCTAGTGGATATCTTCAAACAAGAACTTAGTTTTCTTAATAAAATATGCATAGAACTAATTCTGCTTTTTTTCAGAGACAACAGGTATGACGGTGGACATAGCTACTAATTTGTGAAATTCTTGTTTTGTGTATGATCTACCATTGTAAAGTAAATTAATATTATGCACCAGAAATAAAGTTTATATTTCGATACTAAATTTCTATGGTATAATTTGTGTTTCCTAGTTATATAATTCTGCAGTTTTCATAACCATGCTTAGTTAAGTAAATATAATAAATTAGCTTCGGTCTCAATTTAGAACCCAAGTTCGTTTAATAATTGAGGTTTTTTTACCTTGGTTCCCTTTGCTTACCAGACTTGCGGTAACCTTTCTATCAACTATATGTTGGAAGAGAGGTTATTTAACACAACGCGTAATTTTTGCAAAAATTAATAATTGAAATCCACCCTATACGATCTCTTTGGTTTAAATAAAATAAAATAAATGTTTAACGTTGACATTTTCTCTCACTTTAGGTTCATTGCGAACCCAAACCAAAAGTAAATAACGAATCAAGAAAAACTCCGTAACACGACAAGCATCTCTCTCTTGAAAAAGTGCTGTCTTATGGGTTTATCATGGTCCATTTCATATTTCGTTCCTACTTTATATTCGATATTCCACTTTTAGTTTATCTGATTCCAATTTTATTATGTTACCATCTGAAATATAAAAATGTTTCATAAATGTCCAGAAAGATTTTGTATATAAGACATAGTAAGTGTTTTAATGAATTGATTGGCTAATTATTTATTTAATTAGTTGATTAATTATTTAATTAATTAATTGGTTTAATTATTGTTAATTAACTGGATTAATTATTTATTTAATTAATTGGTTAATTATTTATTTAGTGGTTAATTAATTATTTAATTAGTGCCATTTAATTATTTAATTAAATGATTCTTTATTGATTTAATTATTGTCCGTTGTTGGTTAATTATTTATTTAATTGATTAATTATTTTTCATTGTCTAAAAACATTTTTCACTTTGTAAATAATTTACAAATATAATTCTTGCAATGCAGCTTTTGCTATCTTGAAGCACAACTATTCTATATTATAGTTGAGTTATTATATTTATATCGATAGCTCTAACAGACTAAAACTTCCAAAATGCACATGCTCACTGTTTACAGTGATAAGCTGCGATTTTAATATTTATTATATGTGCTTGTATAGCCCTAACTAAACTCCGTAGCAAGATTGTTTTCCCGCCGATAGCACCCCATCGCATATTTTACCATGTTTAATACTTATAAATGCATAGATATTTTCTTTTAACATTATAAGTTTTCTTTTTGTGGCACTACTAACTGTGTTTTATTTATATTGTTTTTAAACGACTTTAACGCCTAGCTATCATGACATACTTTAATCATTTGAATTAAATTAAAAAGTGTTTTTGAATTTGAAGTTCGTCCTAAGGAATGGTCTGATTACAAATTCGTAAATTCAATTTTTGTCCCTTGTTCCTACGAAAATATTTATGAGACAAAAGGAAGTAACAATTACCATATCTAAGCTGCGTCGCTTGATTACAAACAAAAAGAAATGTATCTTTGTAACGTACGTTATATTGATAGCTTAACATTCTGAGACGTTCAAAATTCACCGCTTAACTGTTGGAGGCATGAAGCTGCGGTTCCCATATTCTATACATGTATTTGTGTAGCTATCGAGGCATTCGGTGTGTTGATAGCTCTAACAAACTAAAACTTTCAAAATGTACTTGTTCACTGTTTACTACAGTGACTAATCTGTGATTCTAATATTTATTATGTGCACTTGTATAGCCCTAACTCAATTCCGTGGCAAGATCGTTTTCCCACAGACAGCACTACGTCACTCCTATCGTTATCTGCCTTCATAGCTTCAATCGTGTAGGATACACCTCGCCTTTTGACCCAAGGTGATAAGGAGACAAATTTAAACTTCACCATTTTCTAACGGAAATCACTTTTTTCTCCCGAACCGATTAGACTTGCTTGTTTCCCGATTACGCTGAGGATAGTGGCTTCAGATTCTAATGAAGTTATTTTTCTCTCTTCTTTTTGTGTGAGATTAGGAACTCTATTATTTTATTATTATTCTCGCAGAAGTAATTCTTAGCATTTTCTTTTTTAAGGATGTATGGGGGCGATAGTCCTTTTTTTTGAAGATCGCGTTGAGCTCGAAGCAGCCATGATTCGCATCTTTGAAAACACCGATGAGGACATGGAGTTTTTCCAAGAATATGTGGAGAGAGACGTTGCTGTTCAGGATTTCATCTACCAATTTGAAAATTAAGTCGGGGGGAGGGGATGACGAAGGTTTTTCTTTCTTTTTTTACGAACCAACTTTTATGCCGTGAGTGCTTGTTCAGTATGTACTTTTTTCCAGGATATAATACGTTTTTTTTTCAGATTCGCTTACCGTATACATTAAGAGAGCGATCCAGGCGTATCATTAACCGTTTTCAGGTTGAGGAGATCTTCTACGAAGCCTGAATTGATCCTAGCCAGATTTCCGCCCATGACAATGGTGGAACGATTTCTACGGCTTTGGTATTCATCCGTATGCTGCTGACGACATTGATCGCTGACGCTACGGAAAACTTAAGGGAAAACAACTTCATAAGGTAAAAAAAAAAGTTATGTTATGTGCCATCTCCCTTTTCCGACTTTCAATACTATATTTGTTTTCCCATATATCTGTTCAAACGTTAGTAACATGGTTTCTTTGTGAGCCTTGTTTTTGTAATTTTTTTGTTTCAAAAATAGTAACGTGATTTTCATTGTCAAAATTTTCATTTCAGATTTTCGTTTCAGGGATAATCATATAAGATTTTTTTTCAGATTTTGTTTTTCCTCCGTCTTTTTTGGATCGGTCCATATCGACCTGTTTAACTAGGATTGGGGATGTGACTGTTGAATTTTTACTATCCGCAATCATGAAAATTATACGGGTATTTTTTCCTTTATGTTTTATCTGCATTATTCACTAAATTGACGGTTTTTCTATGTTACTATGTGTTTTTTTGTTTTCTGTAATAACAAATAAAATATTTTGTCTACAATATTATATAAATGGTTTTTTTTTATAGAGCAAAGATAGCATTCCTCTGGATGACCTATCATTTAAAATTGATATTAAAATGATACGCAATCGAATAGGCAGGGACTCCGAGAGTCAACACGGGCCCTCCAGGCTCCCTTCGATGGGGCCACCATGATCTCTTTTCTGGGCAGTGGCAGAAATATTTTTTTTTCTTGGGGAGGTGAGGATTGAACCCTGAAATGAACAAAAAGCATAAAATTAGAGACTGTTTAAGGTTATAGTAGAAACTCGCCATAGCACCAGTAACTATGCTTGCTTTGCTAAGGATAGTTCTTGATACAGCTAGCAATGTAACTACATTTTTTGATGCCTCAAGACATAATTAATCATTTTTTGATTGATTCAAGACATAATTAAACATGTGCATTTACAACTCCATTTTCCTTTCTACTCATATGAGAGTAAAAGGAAAGTTTAAATTTATCGTCGCGTGAAAAATTCCAGATAAAACATAATAAAATTTTAAAATTATCGAAATCTTTGAAATATGTGTTTATTCCGAAAATTCAATATTTTTATGCATTTGTATGTACTAACGCTGAAAGGAGCTAAAATATGCAATTACATACGCACATATGCGTTTGTGTATAATCCAGGCTGTAATTATTAAACAAGCATAACTAAACTTCATTCGTTTTAAGTCACATAATAGATAAGAATAAGCAATTACATTCTGGGAAGATTTGGGTATAGACTAAAGTATTGACAAAGAAATACTTTTAAGAAGAGGAAACTATAGATTTAAAGAAGACAACGTTTCAACCTATTTTGAAAGTGCGTTGAAAAGAAGAAGAAATATATTCTGCTCTAGGGTGCGAAGCGCTCTATTTTTGATGGAAAACCTGGAGGCCATCTATTTAGATATGTAAATTGAATGACATAGAGGGATGGGACTTTAATGTGAATTGAGGAGGAAGACAGCTTCGGGGCCCAAAATAGAAGAGCTGCCGAAATATGAATATAGCTGTTGGGATTTGGTTATCCCGGACATTTTCTCCCAAAAGTAACTTTCAAAATGTCGGAAACATCCAATGCTTTTAAGTTAATTCCTGCAAATTAAATTTGCAAGTTTAAAAGATTTATCTTTTTCCGTAAATTCTGGTTTAGAAGCTACTTTGTGGAACATCGGAAATAAAATTCCAACTTTCTAAAAAAGAAGAGCAGGCCGGTGTAGAGGGCATTGTCCATTATTTTGATTTTAAATTCGTAGAAGTAGGTAAAAGAGACCATTTTGCCAGCAATATGTACGGGCATTTTTCCGTTCAAAGCAGTGGTTCCCAAATGGTGGTCCGTGGACCATTGGTGGTCCGCGAAGGAGTCCTAAGGTGGACCACGAGACGGGTCATCATTTAAAAAAATAACTGAAAAAAATATACTTATAAAAATTATTATTATTAATTATAAAAATGAAATTGATGGTATATTTGTAGTATTTTACAATCTGACGGAACTTCAGATCATGGTTCGTATTGTAAGTAAGGTTTTTGGGGAATTCAGTTTTGATATTAGAAATTATTTTCACAAGGCTATTTAAATTTTAATGTATCCTATTTATATATTTTATAATATACATGAATCTTATCTATAGAACATTCGAATTTGATTATAACGAGCTTGGCTATAAAGAAAACCCGCTTACTACGACCTCGTTTATAACAAGAAGATAAAAAATGTTCGTTTGGTTACAGCCAAAATATATTGAACGAAAATTCTTTATTGGGAGAGAAAATTTGTTACAGCAAATGACAGTCAAGGAAAATTTTTCTTTAGTTTGAACAAGCCTAGTCCAAAATTAGTTTTTCCCCGCTTTTACAAGATTCCGTCTTAGAGAAATTAGAGCAATGTGAGATATTTTCAAGTAATGATGGGGAAATATGTAAAATTTTCATATTTGAATATGTGATATATAATGTACGTTTCTGAGAGAGATGATATTAGTTTTCGCTGTTCTATCAGGTGTTTTCTTTTTTTTTATCTTACGTTAATGAAAACTCGGTTTTAACGTACGTTATATTGATAGCTTAACATTCTGAGACGTTCAAAATTCACCGCTTAACTGTTGGAGGCATGAAGCTGCGGTTCCCATATTCTATACATGTATTTGTGTAGCTATCGAGGCATTCGGTGTGTTGATAGCTCTAACAAACTAAAACTTTCAAAATGTACTTGTTCACTGTTTACTACAGTGACTAATCTGTGATTCTAATATTTATTATGTGCACTTGTATAGCCTTAACTCAATTCCGTGGCAAGATCGTTTTCCCACAGACAGCACTACGTCATTCCTATCGTTATCTGCCTTCATAGCTTCAATCGTGTAGGATACACCTCGCCTTTTGACCCAAGGTGATAAGGAGACAAATTTAAACTTCACCATTTTCTAACGGAAATCATTTTTTCCTCCCGAACCGATTAGACTTGCTTGTTTCCCGATTCGCTGAGGACAATGGCTTCAGATTCTAATGAAGTTATTTTTCTCTCTTCTTTTTGTGTGAGATTAGGAACTCTATTATTTTATTATTATTCTCGCAGAAGTAATTCTTAGCATTTTCTTTTTTAAGGATGTATGGGGGCGATAGTCCTTTTTTTTGAAGATCGCGTTGAGCTCGAAGCAGCCATGATTCGCATCTTTGAAAACACCGATGAGGACATGGAGTTTTTCCAAGAATATGTGGAGAGAGACGTTGCTGTTCAGGATTTCATCTACCAATTTGAAAATTAAGTCGGGGGGAGGGGATGACGAAGGTTTTTCTTTCTTTTTTTACGAACCAACTTTTATGCCATGGAGTGCTTGTTCAGTATGTACTTTTTTCCAGGATATAATACGGTTTTTTTCCAGATTCGCTGACCGTATGCATTAAGAGAACGATCCAGGCGTATCATTAACCGTTTTCAGGCTGAGGAGATCTTCTACGAAGCTTGAATTGATCCTAGCCAGATTTCCGCCCATGACAATGGTGGAACGATTTCTACGGCTTTGGTATTCATCCGTATGCTGCTGACGACATTGATCGCTGACGCTACGGAAAACTTAAGGGAAAACAACTTCATAAGGTAAAAAAAAAATTATGTTATGTGCCATTTCCTCTTTTCGACTTTCAATACTATATTTGTTTTCACATATATCTGTTCAAACGTTAGTAACATGGTTTCTTTGTGAGCCTTGTTTTTGTAATTTTTTTGTTTCAAAAATAGTAACGTGATTTTCATTGTCAAAATTTTCATTTCAGATTTTCGTTTCAGGGATAATCATGTAAGATTTTTTTTCAGATTTTGTTTTTCCTCCATCTTTTTTGGACCGGTCCATATCGACCTGTTTAACTAGGATTGGGGATGTGACTGTTGAATTTTTACTATCCGCAATCATGAAAATTATACGGGTATTTTTTCCTTTATGTTTTATCTGCATTATTCACTAAATTGACGGTTTTTCTATGTTACTATGTGTTTTTTGTTTTCCGTACTAACAAATAAAATATTTTGTCTACAATATTATATAAATGGTTTTTTTTTATAGAGCAAAGATAGCATTCCTCTGGATGACCTATCATTTAAAATTGATATTAAAATGATACGCAATCGAATAGGCAGGGGCTCCGAGAGTCAACACGGGCCCTCCAGGCTCCCTTCGATGGGGCCACCATGACCTCTTTTCTGGGCAGTGGCAGAAATATTTTTTTTTCTTGGGGAGGTGAGGATTGAACCCTGAAATGAACAAAAAGTATAAAATTAGAGACTGTTTAAGGTTATAGTAGAAACTCGCCATAGTACCAGTAACTATGTAACCAGATACGGACGTAGCATTAAGAAGCTGGATCGGTTGCAACGTTATTAACTTTTCAATTAGAAAAAGGGGGGATGCTATGTTTATTTTTACTTCACTGTAGTTCACAGCTATTATTTATATATTTATAGCTCGTGAGCTCTATCTCGAATTGTTCTCGGTTTTGCTTGGTTTTATTATTATGAGTTTCGAATAAAGCTTGTGTTCTCTTATATATGTTATTACGAGTAGAATAACGTTAAAATATGCATGTACGTAAGCGCTAAAACACCATAAAATATGTATTTATTTGTACTCAAATTATTGAAACATGATTTAAAATAAAAAATATGAATTTTAATATTTTTGCGTTTATTTAGCAAACGAATGTCCTGAGCCTTAAAACAAAAGATTGATTTTATTATTTTATTACCAATTAGTTGAGCAGAAATATTTGATATGCAGCATTATACTTCATTCAGATTAATTTTTATTACGTCACATCGTAATTTTCCCTTCAGCATTCTGAACAATTCAGCTTTTTCTTCTGTTATTCAATACCATTTTATGCCAAAAAGATCATTTTATACTGAGATTATTAAATATTAATTACAAAATTTTACAGGTCGTTCATAATGGAGGGGCTATCCGCAATAAAATATCAACAACGTCTATTATTGGTTGATAACGGTGCTGAATTTTATCCTATGTGCAAGTGCTTGTTACCTTTAATCTGACAAAAGATTGAATACCTCTCCAGCGTAATAGAAGTAAACACTTCAGTCTCTCTGCTAAGGATAGTTCTTGATACAGCTAGCAATGTAACTACATTTTTTGATGCCTCAAGACATAATTAATCATTTTTTGATTTATTCAAGACATAATTAAACATGTGCATTTACAACTCCATTTTCCTTTCTACTCATATGAGAGTAAAAGGAAAGTTTAAATTTATCGTCGCGTGAAAAATTCCAGATAAAACATAATAAAATTTTAAAATTATCGAAATCTTTGAAATATGTGTTTATTCCGAAAATTCAATATTTTTATGCATTTGTATGTACTAACGCTGAAAGGAGCTAAAATATGCAATTACATACGCACATATGCGTTTGTGTATAATCCAGGCTGTAATTATTAAACAAGCATAACTAAACTTCATTCGTTTTAAGTCACATAATAGATAAGAATAAGCAATTACATTCTGGGAAGATTTGGGTATAGACTAAAGTATTGACAAAGAAATACTTTTAAGAAGAGGAAACTATAGATTTAAAGAAGACAACGTTTCAACCTATTTTGAAAGTGCGTTGAAAAGAAGAAGAAATATATTCTGCTCTAGGGTGCGAAGCGCTCTATTTTTGATGGAAAACCTGGAGGCCATCTATTTAGATATGTAAATTGAATGACATAGAGGGATGGGACTTTAATGTGAATTGAGGAGGAAGACAGCTTCGGGGCCCAAAATAGAAGAGCTGCCGAAATATGAATATAGCTGTTGGGATTTGGTTATCCCGGACATTTTCTCCCAAAAGTAACTTTCAAAATGTCGGAAACATCCAATGCTTTTAAGTTAATTCCTGCAAATTAAATTTGCAAGTTTAAAAGATTTATCTTTTTCCGTAAATTCTGGTTTAGAAGCTACTTTGTGGAACATCGGAAATAAAATTCCAACTTTCTAAAAAAGAAGAGCAGGCCGGTGTAGAGGGCATTGTCCATTATTTTGATTTTAAATTCGTAGAAGTAGGTAAAAGAGACCATTTTGCCAGCAATATGTACGGGCATTTTTCCGTTCAAAGCAGTGGTTCCCAAATGGTGGTCCGTGGACCATTGGTGGTCCGCGAAGGAGTCCTAAGGTGGACCACGAGACGGGTCATCATTTAAAAAAATAACTGAAAAAAATATACTTATAAAAATTATTATTATTAAATATAAAAATGAAATTGATGGTATATTTGTAGTATTTTACAATCTGACGGAATTTCAGATCATGGTTCGTATTGTAAGTAAGGTTTTTGGGGAATTCAGTTTTGATATTAGAAATTATTTTCACAAGGCTATTTAAATTTTAATGTATCCTATTTATATATTTTATAATATACATGAATCTTATCTATAGAACATTCGAATTTGATTATAACGAGCTCGGCTGTAAAGAAAACCCGGTTACTACGACCTCGTTTATGACAAGAAGATAAAAAATGTTCGTTTGGTTACAGCCAAAATATATTGAACGAAAATTCTTTATTGGGAAAGAAAATTCGTTACAGCAAATGACAGGAAAATTTTTCTTTAGTTTGAACAAGCCTAGTCCAAAATTAGTTTTTCCCCCTTTTACAAGATTCCGTCTTAGAGAATTTAGAGCAATGTGAGATATTTTCAAGTAATGGTGGGGAAATATGTAAAATTTTCATATTTGAATATGTGATATATAATATACGTTTCTGAGAGAGATGATATTAGTTTTCGCTGTTCTATCAGGTGTTTTCTTTTTTTTATCTTACGTTAATGAAAACTCGGTTTTAACAACAACGTACAAAGATTGACCAGGGCTTACCATAACTAGTAAAATTTGACACTGGTCGGAATATACGAAATACAAATGAAGAAGGTAAAAGATATTTACCGTCTGCAAAAATATTCGCAACGTTTCGAGAACTACTGTTCCCTTCATCAAGCGAAAGTGTCAAGGAAGTGTAGGTGTTCGGTATTTATACCCCAACTTTGGTTTTCCCCAAAGCTATCCCGCACTCGGGTTTTCCCCCCTGTCTGAATCTGGATTTTCTAAGAACTGTTCGCACTCGGTAATCCCCCCCCCCCGCTGAATCTGGTTTACCATATCCTGGCGAAAATGCGGCAAGGTTCAAGAATAAATTTTGCGATGTTCATCGCCTTACTACGCATTCGGAAAGTCTCCCAGGACTCCAGAAAAAGTCTACAATAGCGAGAAGTTACATTTTTATGAAGAACTTTTGTACTTTTCCAATCAGGAACATGACCTTTCTCCCAGGCATGTTCTGCCAGAAGATTAGTCATCTCACCTTTCTCCACAGCACGATGATGTTCTTTTTTAAGTGTACAAACAGTTCTTCCCATCTCGCCAGTGTATACTTTTTCGCAGTCTTTGCAGGGTATCTGGTAAATTGTTCCAGTCAATTCATCCATTGGAACTCGATCTTTCACTCTCACCAACAGGTCACGCAAAGTCGATGTAGGTTTATAGTAAGTCTTGATGTCAGATTTCCTCAGAGTACGGGCAATCTCCTTAGAAGTCCACTCTATATATGGCAAAACTACCGTCCCTCTAGTCCGTACGTCACGGACTAAAGGGTAAAAATATACACTGGTTTCCCTAAATTTAGGAACAAATATAAAAAACATTGATGATGAGTCGTCAGCTAATATGAAATTTAATAAAAACCGGCATTACGTTACAAGAATTAAATTTTGTTGCTGCAGGGTCTTAAATTTAATTTAAAATATTTTTTGACCCGCAAAAATTTTAGGAAGAAAATAAATTGACCATCAACTCAAAACAGACACGCTTCCAGCATGTATGAATGGCCAATTTATTTTATGAACATTCACGCGTCAGTTAACGGGAATTAATTTTTGTTGCTCTTGGGTCTTTAATTCAAATTAGATTTTTTTTTATCCGTAAAAATTTTAGGAAGGACAGAAATTGACCACAAACTCATATTACACGTGCTTCCAGCACGCATGAATGGTCAATTTATTTTCTTTCGAAACTCTCACGAGTCAGCTAACGGGAATTAATTTTTGTCGCCTTAGGGTCTTAACTTCAAACTATAAAATTTTTATTTGACCCGGGAAAATTTTAAGAAGAAAAAAATTTAACCATAAACTCAAATCACACCTACATTCAGCACGCATTAATGATAATTTATTTTCTTTTTAAAACTCTTTTTGTAAGTCAGAAATAATATTCGAATTTGTATCTAAAATCATGGCCACAGAAATTAATCCCATTAGTTTATTCTCACACAAGTTCCTCTCTATAATTAAGAGCAATTTCTCCGCTGTTACATGGTTAAACTCTTATAATGACGTCACCTGTAGTAACAAAACTGGGACCAACCATGTAGAGTTTCAAAAATATTGGGGGGGTGGGGGGGTTGGTTGCTAAGCACATATTATATACATTTAAAAGATATATATGTAAAACACCCACATTAATACCCAAAATTCTGAAGTTTTCTAGATGATTACTTGTATATAATTATATACAAGTAACGCTGTAAATAGGACGCAGTAACCAATAATTATAGATTGTAACGTCAAAACTTCGGTGGTTCCGTGAATGTAAAGCAACTGTGTTCAAACAGGCCACGCATGCGGGTGTGTAGATTGTGCCCCCCACAGAAGCGGCTGATCAGGTGGGGGCGTATCATAATCAAATATATCCTCCATATAATATATAATCATAATCAAATATATCCTCCATATAATATATATAATCATAATCAAATATATCCTCCATATAATACATACTCATAGTCAAATATATCCTCCATACAATATGTAATCATAATCAAATATATCCTCCATATAATATATAGTCATAATCAAATATATCCTCCATATAATGATGTACATAGTAGTCCAGGACCTTATTGAGGCGTCTTACAGCACCTTTGGCTTCTTTAGAAACTATAAATGTCTAGTGAGACGACTCTTCCTAAACGGTCACCTTAGTGCCTCTTTTAAGGGTATCGGAGGAATGATAAAGTGTCCCAGTTTCTCCCTAGAGTAAAGGATGCCTGAAATTTCCTCAGATAACAAATATAAGTGTGTAAATGTTATTGACAACCACAGATCGAAAGTTCACTTGCAACGAGGTCGTACCCATTTCGAACCTTCATTTTATGCCGAGGAATGGAGCGCATACGGAGTACTGATCACTCAGCATAAAACCTTGCATGAAATTCTCTATGTAGAGAATACCTGCAGCAGGCGGTATTTAGTAACTAGGTAAGAATAACAATCTTGTTTCTTAAAGCACAGAATCGTAAATATCGACCATCCACCGGGACAGCCCTCGAGGTATGTTTTCACTGCATCTACTGGATGCTGTTTCGAGAAAGGTGGAATTGGTTCGACAGTTTGTGCATCATAAGATTATCCACATTCAATAACTTCGCTACATTCGTTTGGCTTTAGTTAACCTACGAATTTTGCCTACGGATCTCCACGCTGATTTATTTGCGGAATAATATTTTGCAACTTTGTCCAATAACTTTGATGTCTCGAACTATCGTCGTCGTATGTGATTCGTGGAATTATTCTGCAAGGCGCCTGCTTTTATGATGTGGATAATTTGCATATAACCATAGCAGGGCCGTTCATTTTCGTACGATATGCTGATCCAGCTTTACATTATTTGTAACATGCATGACTTTAAGGCATATTTCTAACTTTTGTGTTATAGATTAAACAACGAGAACACTAATAATAATAAAGTTGTAGGTTTGTGCTGTCTAATTTTGTACGTTCATTCCAACTGCATGTTTGTTGCTTACATTTTTTCAAAATCCAAAGATTTTGCAAAATAGTTTGAGATATAAAGCTTTTTAGTGTTATTGCTCGGCGTTGGTCTGCGATTCTCTGTTCGCTAAGGTTATGTTAAGATATTGTTAAATGAAGTCTGAATGTAGAAATTGTTATAATGAATTAATGTTATAAATAATTGTTGTAATGAATTAATGTTATAAATAATTGTTGTAATGAATTAATGTTATAAATAATTATTATAATGAATTAATGTTATAAATAATTGTTATAATGAATTAATGTTATAAATAATTGTTATAATGAATTAATGTTATAAATAATTGTTATAATGAATTAATGTTATAAATAATTGTTATGATGAACGTTGAAATAAGCTGTTAAATTGGTTTCAAGTTGGGTAAAATAATAATTATTATTAAATTTGCCGCAATTTTTTAGATTCTACTCTGACTTGTGGAAAACATTGTATTTACTATTTGTAAACATGCAAAATTCCCAAAATATTAATCTCTGAAAATCTGAGAACGTAAATTTGTAAATATTTGGGAATGTAAATTTCTAAAAAGTTAACAATATAAATTTCTAAAAATTAGGGAATATAAATCTTTGAGAAATGAGCTTGTAAATATTCGAAAACGTTCGCATACAAATTGGAAAGTACAAAAATTCGTGCTCGTTTCAGAGAAGTGAGGAATACAGCCATAAATTTTTCTATAACTATTTTATTTACAAAATAACGGAGGATAAAACCATACAAGGGATCGATTTACAACATGGATTTTCACGTCTATAATAATTCCGGTAACAGTGCTTACGTCTTCGTGTCTCTAGGACTGCAGGTATATAATATGTTCTAACTCTACTTAATACTAGAATCAATACGAACTATAACGACAGCTGAGACTGAAACAACATTACTTACTACGCATTTCATCCTACGTATTCTGAGTCCAAAAACGATATATGATCAAGGTGCCTTGTTGGAAGAGGGGCGTTCTAGCAACACCATAACAAGATGAAACGTGCATTTATTTCATAATGAACAAAATAAAAAGAAATAGCTTATAAATCACTTATTAAAGTCCAATGCAAAATAGTTTGGTCCATTCAAACTGCAACAAGCTGTGCAAAGACGACTAAAACCAAAGTCTCTTGATACAAATATCGCCTAAATGGAAAAGATTTATGAAAACATATATTGCATATAGTTTTAAAAGATTGGTTTATATTTTCTCAAAGTGGTAACTGAATTAGTTAGCGAAATCCATTCTGGTAAAGTTGTCAGTGAAAGATTAACTTATTTAATGCTTTATTATTTCAGAAGAATACCCGATGACAGTGGTCTACGAGTGAACAGAAAAGAAAAATGATTCTGCTATGGTGGACAGATAGTACAAATTGCCGGATAGAGATGGCGCCACAAGTACTGATAAGTTGTCGATCTTTAATCGACATTTCCAATTCCCGATGAAGCATTTCGGAATTAAAAGTCTTTCTTCCGCAACTTTTGACTTATTCTTTCGAATACCCCTTTCGAAAGTTAAAACTTATGGGTTTAATCTCAGTCTTGGAGCTCCTCCACTTGCAGACATGTTGACCTTATTAAAGTTTTTCCAAGCGTGCCACCTCGGTCACCTTCCAGGATATCAGCTTCGCAGATTTCAGGCTGGAATAGAAATGTATAACAAAATATAAATATTTAGCATATAATAAATATTTTACAGACATTACTGTTATTCACTTTCTACCACTGATAAGCTGATGATATACATCGAGCCAGGGATGGACCCAGTAACGTAGCTAGGGCGTCAATTTGCCTTTGAAAACAATGACAGGCACAACAATTACAGCAATGACAGTCACTCGCTCCGGGCAGCAAAATATCTAGCTACGCCACTGAGTGGACCGACTCACTTTGGCCCATTCTGCTGGACTTAACAATTAGCTTATTATTTGAACACTGATAAAACCACTGCTCTTAAACCTGTATAAGATCTTGTGACGAAAATACTCCCTGCGTTCAATAATGCCTATTTCACAGAATTCATTTTCCTTCACATATTTTATTTTTCTTGGTTTGGCCCGCTAGATAATCTATTTTTGACACGGTCCACCATGCAATCGCTGAGTGGCAGGGCACCCTAATCCTCCCATGCGTCTGGTATCCTTAACAGAGAATCCCGAAATTGGCAATTTTGTTCTCACAGTAGCCGGTTATAAAATTTGAGACATATTTTTGATTTGGATCTTTATGGAGCAAGGGCATCGCTTGTGTGAAGTTCGTCTTGCACTAAACGTATAGTGAAAAAGCTTTTACACGAAAGTTGCATAAAAGTTAAAGCTTGTGGAAAAGAAAATGAATGCAATAAAGTTAGATATTTTTTTAAAAATTAATATCAAACAAAAATTTATGAATGATATTGTGATCAAAAGAATGGTTTAAAATGTCCCTCAGGGTAACGCCATTCCGTCTAAGGGCAATCCAACTCTACCCATCAAAATTTTTGCACACAGATAAAACGTGTAAAACAATTGCAAGTCTCTTGCTAGTATAGCACATAAGAGACCCTCTTCCATTGAAAGTTGAAGATGAAGAAAGCAAGCATGCCCTATGCCGAGTTCAGTGAAAATAGCTTCTTCTCTGCGGTTTTTCCTATTCCAAAATGCAAACTGAGGTTTACCAGATGTAGTTTATTAAGAGAATTTATTTATTCCACTCTAATTGCCATTTAATATACAGAAATAAAGAAACATGGTTTTTAAAATCTATAAAAGATTTTTTTTTGTTTTTGTTTTACATGGATTTAGAAACAGCGCATTGGAACAGGTGTTTGGGATAAAATACGTTCATAAAATACGTTTTCTGTTTTAAGTAGATATCTGACTTCTCCCCTTCACGACCTCTCGTAATCTTTAACCTAACCTTACACACTACCCTCCGAATTTCATTATTACTTTTCAGTGAAACAGTAAACAATCTTCCGTCAGTAGATCGTTCTACTTTTCTGTATATGTACTTTGTTTTTATTCTTGTAAAATAATTTTGCAAGCAATCTACGAAAGGCAAGAGATGCGACGTTATGTTATAGTGTTCGACTTCAGTTGAAAATTAAGTGCACGGGAGTGTAAATTGTTTTCACCAGATACTGTACTCTAAAATCTACAGAAATCTCAAAGCGCACCCAATTTCGATCCTAATTTCGGATTAGAGGAAATCGATCTGTACTTCAGCGTTAATGAACAGAAATGTTCCATTTGGCTGCTTCTTGCGAACGCTATGTGACTTCTACGGGAGATTCATATATTTATTTTTGTAAATATTTATTAGCTTAGTAATACCAGAACGATGAAATACAGTTTTATTAAAGAACATGAACGAACATAAATCATAAAAAATAATTAACAATCGGCCCCCTACTTCGGCTTAAGACCTCTCAGTTTTACACACACAGCCATACTTCTGTGACGTCTAAGCGTCCCTCCAGGGGAGAATATGGCGCTGCCGTTGCACTTCACTTTGTATTGTTTTGTTATAATTCTATGATAATAACTTTCATTGAAATCATTTATTATCTTATCCTTATATAATAAATACGATAAAAACTATGTATGATATAATGACAATTGTCTTTGTTTGAAAACATTTAAAAACAAATTACACACAAACGCAGTTTAATTTGAGCAGGAGATACATTTTACAATTGTTTCGGTGGAAAATCAAGCGTCCACCATCGTCAGAAAATTCGTCCAAACTGTGTGTGTGTAATTTGTTTTTAAATATTATTTTGCGCAGTGTATCGCTCATATTTTTCTCATGCAAATAGTCTTTGTATTGATAACTATAGATAAACACTGATATATTAACGAATTTCCGTTATTTGCTTCCCAATGAGAGAGGATTTTACAAAATAATGAAGAGTTGAATAGAAGGAAAGTTGAACATCTTGTCTGTATGACATCGATAGTATCTCATAGCAAAAATATGGGAAATAGATCTTTTCGTTTATTTAAATTCATGGCTTTGCATACGATTGAACTCCAGCAGTTCAAAACTTTGGATCTCTTTGCATATGGATGCGGGTTAGACGATCCTATCCGGAAGTAATCCTGGATGGATAAAAATGGGGGAGAAAAGAGCTCTTAAGATAGTACAAAAGACGGTTGTTCCCCCATTTCCCTCTTCTGTGTCCGGTATCCGGATTCATATCAAGCTCTTTCCGTGCAATCGATTTTACATTAGAAACTCCTTCTCTTTTTTCCGGATAAAAGAGGGATTTTCTGATCTTTACTAAAATATGAACTCCCATTCCGGAAAGTAAGGCTCTCGTTTTCCTCAAAAGCCGCTAACGCAAAACTGATATTGCGAAAGCAGTAAAATTTTTACGATTTAAGCATTAAATGGGCCATAAGCCTTACTCACTTTCATCATCATCTTCATCATCCTCCTCTAGATCTTTCTCTTTATATTTTAAAATTCAAAACGAATGCAGAACTATTTCTTTTAGTCATTAATATGTTTTTAATATCATCTCACGTGTCGCAATTTTGGAAGTCCATTTTAAGTTTTACGCTCATACTCTTTAGTCATTTTACAGTTGCCATAAATACCTTATGATTTCGGAATCCCGCTTTCTGTGATTAATGGTAACACAAATAAAATTATTTATTTTCTGTAATGGTACACGATAAGATACTTCTATAAATAAAAATTTATCTACATCTCGATATATATAATGTATACGTATTTGGAATATTTACTTGACAAGGTATACAATTTTTAAAAACCATATCGGAAAGAAACATTTGCAATGGAATATATACAGTCCGACAATTAAATAACGAGTCTGAGTTCATAGTGTAAAATAGAAACAAGACAATTGAAATAGTATTTGTATTTTATTCAAAGTACAATCCTTTAGAATTGACATAACGAGTGACCCGATTGAGCAACGACTGGAACGACCTCTGTATATCTTTTTGTGGTATGTCCGAGAGAGTCAATGTCAGAGTTTTTGTGTGTCTTCTATATCGCCAGAGAATATTCCTTTTAACAGCAACTTAAGTTTTGGAAAGAATAATCTCAGGGGGTAAAATCTGGTGATTAGGGTGGGTGACTAAGCGCATATACTTGTTTTAACATGTTCGCTGCCGGTCATGTAGGGAGGTGTTGATAGTTAGTGCTTTGCATCACGCGCTGGCGCAAGATCGGCAGTCAATGTGTGATATTCCTTGCGTACTGAACACTCATGTTTCTTAATCTTCAGACAACGAAGGTGGCACAAACCGAGATGCAACATTTTTTTTGCCTAAATCTTCTGGTAAGATGTGACGAATCGTTTCCCGGCTTACGCTAACTCATCTGCCAACATTCTCACAATCGTACAACGACCTTCTTTAATTCATTTTCTCAATTCTGTGATGAGATCCTCGTTACGCACTGAAATTGGACGCCCAGGACTTGCTTCATCTTCTGTTGTTTCCACACCATTTTTAATTCGCCTATACCACCTGAATATCAGTGCACGAGATAAGAGATTATCTCCATACACCTGTCGCATCAATTGCAGTCTCAGTCGCACTTTTGCCGAGTTTGAAACAAAAATGAATTTTCACTGTCTACTCCATGCCACTAACGTGACAACGGTCTCCTACTACCCACACGATATGGCGCCCTCGTTTTCATCATGCGTAGCGTGCTGCGATTCAATATTGCCAGATTGTAGACAAAGGTCGGACATTTTGAAGGCATGCAATAAATTGTTGATGACAATTCTTTTTTTCCTTGCAATAAAATCAGTATTATTATTCAATTGTCGGGCTCTGTATTACATCGACATCAGTAAGACAGTTTGAACAAAATAACTTAAACTGCATCTGATATACTCAGAGCAGTTAGTAAAGAGTAAATATACGTGCACAACCTGCTCTTAACTCGCTAATTATTAATTCGCTAATAACTTATTCTCTAACTGTCAGATTCGAATATAACGAGCTCAGTTATAAAGAGAACCTTGTTATAAGGCATTTTAAAAAAATGACTCTATATTCAGTGGCGCACTTACGTAGGGAACCGAGGGGGCTCAGGCCCCTCCCTCCCTTGAGCTAACGAAACGAAAAATTATTGCGCCAACAGACGGTGGTAAATTATTTTATTAAAAAAGGTAAGATTGGAAGTGGTGATGTTCCCAACATTGAATCTGTTGACATTGATGAGACAGCTGTTGAGCAACAGTGGTTCGGAACTGTCTGCAAACGCTTTCCGGGAGATAAAGGTAGACCAAAACGCAATATTAAACACAGCTGAAATTCTGACTGCAGATATTTTTAATTATGTCAAGAAATCTAACCTTACTGATGGAGATGAGATAAGAATGCTGGCCATTGTAAAATTGCACAAACATTATATACTGCTTCTAATTATTTAAGTATCTTGCATTATAGAATTATCAGTAATTTAATAATTATAATTTACACAAAAGACAACCGTAATTTATATGGCATCTGGTCATTTTTTTCCACCAAAAATACCTGGCGCCACTGGGCCCCTCCCTATGGGAATATTCTGGGTACGCCACTGCCTCTATTACGAGAGTAAACCTGTTATAACCAAGATTGTCTTAACGAATTCGCAGGCCCTAGGTTCGGCCAGGTTTTGGTCCCCCCATTTTACATTAACTTTTAAATTTTCAAATTATTTTCAGCATGAAAAATATACACAATATAACCATATTATAATTTCTCCTATCGTAAAAGTTAGAAAATTTAAAGATTAGTTTAAATAGTGCCCCAAAGAATAATTGAGCCCAAGGCCCCTATATATATTAAGACAATCTTCTAGTTTTGATACGTTTTCTCTCGCAATAAAAGGTTTTCGTCCCGTATATTCTGAATGCAACCAAAGACATTTTTTATTTGCTACACTATAATTTGCTACACTATAACCGAGCTTGTCATACTCGAGTTAAATTCTATGTTGTATTTCACAACAAGTTGTGGGAATACAGAACTAGTCACAATAGGGGAAAATATAAAAAAACTAATACTTAACATATAAAAAATATAGCTAAGGAGAACATCTAAAATTAACACCCGGAAAATATATAAGCAGAACATGGACCTAAATATATGACGAAGCTCATGTTGTTAGTAGAGAGAAAATTTAACTGTCGCCTAATTTCACTTCATTGAATACTCTTAATTCGATACCCAGTACCATTCTGCACACCTGATAATTCTTCAAGGGTGCACGCAACAACTCCTCTGCACATCGAAAAGTCCTGAACATTGCAAAACGCAATGTCTGCAGGTTCCAAATGAAGAAGAAGAAGAAGAGAATTTCAAAGAACCGTTTGTAGAATTTTTACAAGCCTTTATTTCGATAGCAAAAGCACACATTGAATAATGTATAATGTAAAGTGGAGTTAGAGTTCCGAAAGAAAATTTATTTTTATAGCCCAACCCTCTGTTGAGCACACAGAGGTCTTTTCCACACGTAAATCGTATTCTCTTTCTGTCCGTTGCCGCTGAATAACGTTTTACTCCCCGGTTCCTGCCCTCTGCATGAACGCCCTCATGAATTGCAAATTTTCCCGCATTTATTATTAGACATAATTTTTATGCAAACATTGATTATGCAGATAGAAGGAATCCACGCTCCTCTGGAGACATGCCAACACTTTCAGATGACGTGTTTATTCCTTGTATTGAATTCCATCATGACACACCTTTTCTTGTATTTCTGGGTGTGAAATTTTGCAGGTAGTTTCGAATATATGTTGTTATCCTTTCCTTATGGAAAGCAAAATTAGCAATTTTTTCTCTCACTCTTAACGACATTAAAGGCCATATCTGTAGTTTTTTGAGAAATCCGAACGTCTGCTACCAAGAAAATCAATCTTTTAACCAGGCCTGTTGTTAAGCCGAGGCTAGCAGGACCGCGGCACCAGTTTCCCCATCGAGTTATATATGTAAAAGAATAATAACACAATGTTAAAATATTGAAAATTATTAAAAATTAATAATGTATAAAATGGTTTTTACGTATATTTGTATAAAGTGTTTTTATAAAATTCCTCCTCTCCCACACAATTCCCCTCCATAAAATTCTATATTAATATTTCAAAACTTGTCATTTTAATAAACTAAAAAAAAAAGCACCAGAGTCGCTTCAAATTTATTTGTTTATAGTGGTATAGTGTCTAAATCCTGCATCGCTACTGATAAATATTTTATACTCGTGAAACCCCCGCGAGTCCTGTGCCACATATGCCCTTTGCCGTGCCCCAGTTGCCCCTTCAACCTGACTACAGACCTACCCTGAACTATGAGTGAGCAGAAAAACGGCACACCTTAAACGATGCAAGGCACTGGATCGACAGTTTTCCGAGGAAGCCAAACTTCTTAACCCTTAGGACAGCAAACCCTGGACTGCGTTACGAAGTTAGTCCATGGACTTTTCTTTTGTGACTGTCGGATGTTAAATCCGTATTAACGGCATGCTAAGTCATTTTCAGTGATTTTTTTCCATATTACTTACTTAAGAGTATACCATTGGGTAGGACGGAGAAGTTGAAACTTGCTGGTGGGCGTAAGTATTGAAGACATTTCGGGATTTGGCGGGTATCAATTCTTGGAAAGATTTTGTGTTTAAATTCATTAATTAGGATTTGCGATTGGGGCTATTTTACTGTCCTTTTTGTACGGCGATTTGTTGTATGTACATTAGGCGTTAGTTATGTTGTTTCACGCACTGAGATGTTCAACGCTGTAAGCCTTTTGATTCATCAGAAGCTGTTGCAGATACCGTTGACTAATTACCTGACATTAAATAATGCCGGGTTCCAAATGAAGAGAATCACTATTGTAAATTATAAATAATAATGAACAGTATAATGATATGGCCCAGAATAATTTATAATTAAATAAATAGGCTATAAGATGTGTTCTATTCTATTCCATACCATTCTTCCCCCCCACTCTCTTGTTTTACCAGCATATATATATAACATTATACGGGGGAAAGTTATTTATAAAAACTTAAATTTTATTTTTTATTGCCGTGGTTACTGTCCATGCTGAGAATGCATAGAGAATCATTGATTTTTCGTGACCTCAAGAACTTCTTAGATCATTTTTTCTTCTAAGTTATTGTCAATTTCAAACTAATAAATAATTTGAATAAATAATTTACTTTTTGATTAAAAGGGTTCACAAACACTTTTTTCTACATGCTTTAACTTACCTCTACTTAAGATGAAAATTTCATTTCCTACATTTGCGCAACTTTCAGCATTTCTGTTAAAGGTGAATTTATATTCTCCCATAAATTCCTTTCTCTGCTTTTCGAAAACTCCAGGATTACTCCCGTTATACCGTAAGCCTCCTGCAAACGAACTTTTCCACCGGGGTCATTTATTATAACCTAAGGCACCACCATAATACTATTGTCAGCCGAATTCCAAATTGGCGGCGTTTGGGCTACTTTGGTTTGCTCACTAAATCGCCAACTTGCTGCCGAGTTCGATAAGTTAAGGAGGCGTGCTCTCACGAAGTTTGAGCGAAACTGCGCCAGAAAAAATTGCTGCAGTTTAATTTTGGCGCTTGTGTGTGCTTTGTTCGTTTTAATTAAACGGATAGTCCACAGTGAGGTCCCGGATGTTGGCAGAGAGCCATAGTTTTTACTTATCTTTTCCGTTTTTATTCACTTGCCCGGAAAAATTAAAAAGATTTCTTTCCGGAGATCGCTCCTGGCATCGAAGGGGTAGTTTGCAGTTCTGTTTTAACTTTTTATTTGCCTTTCATCCTTCTTCCGTTTGATGGGAGATTTATTTGACAATCAAAGATTAAGCTGAACAAAGGAGATAGATATAACATTTTAGTAGTACGTATATAAAGTTAAGACACGCAACGGTCCTTTCCACACAATTAAACAGGTTATATTAGAACTATAAAATAGGAAGAACTGTACCAGCTGGGCATTTACGAGCTTCTAACCTTGAGGGTGGTAACCTAAGTGGGGGAAGGTTCGTTTAAAACATACATATATAGTTAGTAACGCTATATTTACTGCAAATGGCGAAAATTTAAATGCATACATATTGTGAATAAATGATGCGTTCATGATGTTATGGCATTGATATTTAGGAAAGAGGTATTAGGTATGGAAAAGTACAATTTGACTCTCTTCTGAAAATTCAATATATATATATTTATAAAACGCCTCTGACGTCACTTTATAAGTCATGATATTTCCTTGGGAACGTATTTGGTGGGAAAAAATTGCCAAACCATACATATAAATTTAGTGCTTTTTGACAGATAGAAAATGACACGGAGCAATTCTCAAGAAAATTGATTGTGCGAAAGTTTCTCGAAATAAAAAAAATATAGGATTAAAGCGAGGCAGTCATAAATACATCGTAATATAAAAATTCCCGGTCTATTACGCTATGTCGTTGGTTCAAATATTTGTCTTACCAAAAGAAGCTGCAATATACAATACAGGAAATGAAAACTATTTTTGCATTAAATATTGATTCTTGGACTATAAATGCAAGCATATTTATAGTCTAGGTTATTACGCTTACGATCCAAGTTTTGATACATACATGCATATTAATCATTGTGGCGTTTTGTTTTTGGCAACTCTCGATGGCTTTCAGTTGTGGCTGTACTTTCAATGTTACACTGTATTTTGTCGGCTTTCCAACCTACAAATGAAAAAAAATACAATGTTTAAAATATTTATTTAATATAGAATATATTTAACACAGCTGAATTAACCAAATTTTTGGTCACTATATCCATAAGCAAAATATAATTGATTTAACAAAATTTTTTTCCCGTGTGGTAGAGATGTTATAGAGACATCGCTGTCGACAAAACCTTTCAGTCAATTAAAGCGACTTCAAATCTGAGAAAACTTAGCCATGTAAAAACATGTCACAGGTTGGGTGTCGCCGTAAACAGTCGGTCTCGTGCGATACAAGTCATGTAAAATATTATTACCCTTCACAGGGATAACACAATTGCCAAATATGGTTTTTTTCGTTTTGAAGAAAAAGAGACGCCTTTTTCTCCAAAACGAATAAATCTCTAGTTTGAGCTATAATCAATACGTGGGTGGCAAAAATTATTGTATAATAAATTCCCCCACGAAAACTCACAAAAATCTCGCCCCGGAGGCTTTTCTGTGTTGACCATTATTTGGCAATTGTGTTATCCCTGTGAAGGGTAATAATATCTTACATCCTTATATACGGAGAAAGAGAGCGTTGTTTCCTGTCCTCATTCGTCTAGCGGTCTAAGACACTCCGGGCTAAACGGAGGGACCCTGGTTCGAATCCAGGATGGGGAAAGCGTCTCTTTTTCTCCAAAACGAATAAAGCTCTAGTTTGAGCTATAATCTATACGTGGGTGGCAGAAATTATTGTATGATGCAAGTCATGTCCGATACTTAAAGTAGTAGCTAATATTCCTTGTAATAATTGTTCTCATGCTTAAAAAAATGTATTTTCTCCAATTTCTCATTTTCTCTTACTAAATTTTGAGATATTTAGAGATAATTTTTCTAGGTGCAACTATATAATATAAACTTCACTTACAAGTACATTTGGAACATTCATTACTCCAAATAATTTTTGATTGAATGTGAGTGTTTCAGTTGATTGAAAAGTATAATTATAAACAAAGTATTTTATGTCAACTGATAATTGTTATTGATTTAGAATTATTTCTACTGACCGAACATTTATTCTATCTTTCAACGCAGACCGGTATTACGAGTTAGAAGTTGTTTCTGTCAACAAAAAAATTGTTTTTGTTGAATTATAATTCTTTTCATACGCGAACCATTATTTATATCAATTGGACATCATTACTGTCAATCAAAAACTTCACTTCTCTTCATTAAAAATTATCTTTTGCTGAATAAATTTATTTCTATTGATTAAATATTTTCCATTTTTTATTAAAAATTATTTACATGAATTAAAATGTATTTCGATTCATTGGAAATTATTTTGTTGCTCAAAATTTGTTTGCATTAATTATACTTGGATATTTTTGTTTTCTTTTTATAACAATTTTTTTTTATTTTTTCGTTTGGCTTTTTATAAAAAAATATTTACTATTCTTCCCAATATTCCTTTATGTAAGTCATCAATCTTAAAATATTGAATACAACGTTATGTTTTTAATCTATATTATTAAATATAGATTCATTTCCCCTACTCCAGATATCTCTCAAAATATCGACTTTCCAGTTGAACGGAAAACTGGATAAAGTACTTCAATACACAAGTCAATAAATCGATAAGACAATGGAAATACTAAAATCGTGATATACTGTTTCCACTATTTTTAAATCCCAAGACAATAACTTTAAAATCTAACTGTGATTTGAAAAGCAACATATTATAACATTTCTTGTTAATAATTTGCTTAGTTATCAATATATATATATATATATATATATATCATCATCATCATCATATTCAACCATTATCTATCCACTGCTGGATGAAGGTCTCTCCAAATGCTTTCCACACAAGTCTATCCTGGGCCATTCGTTTCCACGTCACCCCAACCTGTTTTCTTATTTCATCCACCCATCTAGTTTGAGGACGTTTTCTAGGTCTTCGGTGGTCTCTTGGAATCCAGTTCAGAATTTCTGTTGTCCATCGTTGATCAGTTCTTCTTGCAATATGCCCAGCCCATCGCCATTTCAGCCCTTTTACTTTAACAATGATGTCCTCTACTCTAGTTTGCTCTCTCACCCAAGTGTTTCTTTTTCGATCTCTCCTAGTTATTCCAAGCATGCACCTCTCCATGCTCCTTTGCGTTGTCTGTAACTTTCGTATTGCTCCAACTGTTAGACTCCATGTCTCTGATCCATAAGAGAGGACTGGCAATACACACTGGTTGAAGACCTTTCTTTTTAGACACAAAGGCAATTTCCCCTTCAGGATAAAACTGTTTCTTCCAAATGCACTCCAGCCAAGTTTAATACGTCTGTTGAGTTCTTTCATAATGTTGCCATCCATTGAAATCAGCTGGCCAAGGTAAATATATGAATCAGCAATTTCTAGCTCAATGTTGTCAACTTGTATTTTTGTTTCCTCTACAAAATTATTGAACATGATCTTAGTTTTTTGTAGGTTCATCTTGAGTCCAACTTCTTTACTTCTAGTTGAGAGCTCCTGTACCATGTCTTGGAGTTCTAATGGGTTCGTTGAAAAAATAACAATGTCATCAGCAAACCGCAAATGATTTAAATATTCACCATTTATTTTTATTCCCTTGTTATTCCAATTTATCAGCTGAAAAATCATCTGTAAAGCTGAAGTAAAAAGTTTTGGAGAAATGGTATCTCCCTGCCTCACACCTTTACCAATTTTGATAGTTTTGGTATCTTTATGTAACCGAAATTTTGCACTTGCATTTTTATACACACGTTTCACCATGTCAATGTACACATCCTCAATGTCTGTTGATCTTAAAGAGTTGATGACTGCTGATGTTTTAATAGAGTCAAAGGCCTTCTCATAGTCAATAAATGCAACACACAATGGAAGTTCATATTCATGTGTTCTTTCAATTAATTCTCTTAATACTTGAATATGGTCCACTGTACTGAATCCACTTCGAAATCCAGCTTGTTCTCTTGGTTGAGCTGCATCTAATTTTTTCTGCAGGCGATGTGTTAGCACTTTTGTGAAGATTTTATAAATAGCAGGTAACAAGCTAATTGGTCGGTAATTTTTCAAATCCTCTTTATCACCTTTTTTATGCAAAAGAATTACTGTTGCAGAATCCCATTGGTTTGGTATGTTACCGCTGTTAAGACATTTGGTAAAGAATTTTGCAAGTATGTCTTCTACATATTCTCCAGCTTCTTTTAGGATATCTAATGTAATACCATCATCGCCAGGGGCTCTTCCTTTCTTCATACTTTTTATTGCAAATGAAACTTCTTCTTTTAAGATTTTAGGAGCTGTTCCTTCGACTATTTCAGTGTCTTCGTTTAATCCACTGTTACTTTCATATAGTTTTTTGTAGAATTCTTCAACTCTTCTAAGTATTTCTTCCCTATTTCTTGTTACGGTGCCATCCTCTCCTTTTAATGCAATGATGTGTTTCTTCCCAACAGATAAACTTCCTTTAACAACCCTAAGGCTCTTGTTATTTTCAATGGCCTTCCTTACTAACTCACAATTGAATTTTCTTATGTCTTCTTTCATGCTTTTGCGCAGAGTTTTACAAAGTTCTATGTACTCAATCCTGGAACTGGTATTTCGATTGTCCACCTTCATATCTCTTCGCCTTTTCATGAGCTGTTTCGTCTTCTCAGATAATTTGCTATTGTGCTTTTTACAGGTTACACCACCAATTTCCCCAGCAGTTTCAACTATTGTCTTAACAATGTTTTCATTTGCTTCTGAGATATCACTTTCATCAATAAGTCCTTCCAGTGCAGAAAAGCGATTTTTTAATTCCAACTTGAATGCCTCGGTATTTTCTTTTAATTTCTTTAAATCCACCCTCTTACTTACTTGTTTCCTAATGAGCTTCTGTCGTTCTAATTTAGTATTTAAGTGCACTTTACATCTCACCATTCGATGATCACTTCCAGTATTAAATCTGTTCAGTACACTGCAATCTTCAATAATTGATTTCTTGTTTGCCAGGATATAGTCAATTTCACTAGTTCCCCCATTTGGGTGTTTCCATGTCCATTTTCTTTGCGGTTTCTTCTTAAAAAATGAATTCATGATGCTAAGGTTTTCAGCTTCTGCAAATTCGATGAGTTGATCGCCACGTTCATTCCTTTCCCCATATCCGTATTTACCAACCGATGTCTCTCCTTGTTCCTGTTGTCCAATTCTTGCATTGAAATCCCCCATGATGAGCTTGATATGTTGTTTCCCTTTGGTGTGTAACTCTTTGATTTCTTCATAAAATTCTTCAACCTCTTCGTCGGTATGGCTTGATGTTGGTGCATATACCTGTACTATTTGAAGTTGGTATCGCTGGGTTAGTTGAACAACGAGCCTCGCTGCTCGATCTGATGTACTTTCAACTTCCAGAAGACAGTCTTTAATTCTTTTGTTGATTAAGAAGCCAACACCACTTGTTCTTCCAGTTTCCGTTCCTCTATAATAAAACAAATGTCCACTTTTAAGTTCCACCAACTCTTCACCTTTTCTTCTAACTTCACTGAGTCCTACAATGTCCCATTTGATCTTGTCAAGTTCTTCTTCCAATTCCTGAAGTTTTGCTTCAGAAGCAAGGGATCGTCCATTAAACGTAGCCAAGGTCAATAACAAACGGCAGCCTGGGCCATTCCAGTGATTCTTAGCACCCCCTGCTTTCATGCCACACTGACCGCTGCCTTGATCAGGAGCACTCCAGCACCTGGAGACTAGGGGCCATGGTTTCTGGTGTGTCAACATAATGGAGGAATTAGCCATAATTTCACCACGCTGGCTAGACGGGTTGGTGAATTAGCCCTCCCCTTCCGCCTTTCTATCCGTGCAGCAAATATTAATTTGCCACATAAATAGAAAGCTCAGCCTGCACCACTTGAAGGCGGGGTAGGACACTAGGTTACTGGCCTGGCCGGTTCCACACATCGTCACATACGTTCAGCGTGTGGGTCTCCTTCCAGTTAGATACCAGCAACCCTTTTGCATGCTTTATATATATATATATATATATATATATATATATAAAAGTTTTCCTCGCCCATTCTTGGCGGAAACAGGCTTTGGGACGGGCAGAGCGCCATGTTCCCAAGCCTCTTTTTACATCACTTCTTAATGTGCCATGTCTAGAAACTTCCTGACAATGTGACACGTGTTTAGGATTGTGGCTTTTTGTATTTCAATGTAGGTGTTTGGGTCAATGTTGAGTATCTCCAAATTCGTCGCAAGCGTTTTTGGTACTATCCCTGTTGCTGAGATGACTAACGGGATGATGAGGATCTTTTCCATACCCCATATATCTCGTACTTCATGTCTGAGATCTTGGTACTTGGTGATTTTCGTTGTGTAGGTTGTCTGTATGTTATTGGTGTTGGGTACTGCTATGTCGATTAAGTACGTGGTCTTATTCGATTTATCGACGAGGGTTATGTCAGGACGGTTATGTGGGACTGTCTTGTCTGTTATGATTGCTCTATCCCAGTAAAGCTTGTGTGTTTCGTTCTCATGCACGGTCTCTGGCTCATATTTGTAGTACGGGCATTTTTCTGTCAGAAAGCCAGCATTCGCTGCCAATTTCTGGTGGACTATTTTCGCTACTTGATC
>QLNU02014176.1:5936931-5979080 GCA_006491805.2 Dysdera silvatica
TTTATAAAATGCTGCCAAATACCAAAATATAAAAATCAAATTTGAATTGTTTTTGATTATTAAAAATATAGCCATAAAAGTTTGATTGTTATGGTGATTCAGCGGTAAAGAGTATTGAAATCTATAGAGTGAAGAACTTACATAAAACTGATTTTGCATCTAGTAATGAAATTATAATTTTTTTTACAAATTTTCAAAAGATTTAATTTCTATCACAATAGAATTCAAAATTTACTTAAATTATATGTAATAATATTCAAAGCTTAAGGCAACCTCATAATTAATAAAATATTTGGAGTCTGCGGCTGAAATGCTGTTAAAAAATAAAACGTGCGAACTCTGATGTCTTGACAAAAATCAAACTATTTATGCAAGATGATATATTGTCAAAAATTGATATTTCGAACTTTGATGGAGTAGATGCTATACTCTTGTTGAGATATTATGTTATATAATTCAGAAATCCAAATTTTATTAATACGCCTATACTAGTGATGTCACAAACAGTTATTTTTGAATAACTCCATTTTAAATTCAATCGTTATAAACGATATTTTTTTCATAATCGTACTATAGTAATGCATTTTAGGGTTTTCTAAATAGTTCGGATATTAAAAAGTTTTGAAGTTGGTATTTTTAGAATTAAATAAAAACGTACTTAATTATATCAAATTTAATTTCTGTCTGTATATTAAGTTACATTTGTAGGCACATTATGTACATAGTACGTTTTTTTTTTTTTAAATTATAAAATTGAGGAAAATACTAATATATATATATTATAGAAGACAAATTTAGGCTATAGTATTCATAATAATAATAATAATGCAGCTTCTTTATAGTGCTTATGATGGCTTTTATGGACCCTAGGCTGGAAACAATTTTTATTTATTAATATGATAATATAGTATTAAAGATAAAATTGAGTCCTAAAAATTTGGCCATCGTGATGTTTAATCAATATATCCTATCAGGAGAACCAGATGAGTTAATAAGTCGATATTTCGGGTTTGACCACATTCACTACCGAGGTTCTCTTTTTGCATATAATCACACCCTACAACTTTCCCTCCATTAAAGGAATGCTCCTATATTCCATGAATATATAATATACCAAAAGTTGCCCCTTTGTTCTACTGCTCCAGTATACAGTTATGTATATAAGTGAAGTATCTCCCCTACATGCTACTGCCCCGGGATACAGTTAGGTTTGCAGGAGAAATAATATTTGGAGAACTGTCTGTCGGTTTGATCTCTAAAACTGGATTTTTTTTGCATGTTGCCTCTATACGATACTTCTCCTGTATGGCCATATTTACGTAGCATAAGTGAACTTAAGTCTATATTAAAATAGTAGAAATCAGGGACTTATATGGGTCAATTCACTTAAAAAATAAACCATGGGCATTTGCAAATTCCCCAAGAAGAACAGAACACTTATTTGGGCATATTCAGTGAACAGTGGCGCAACCATGTAGGTGACGGAAGGGGTCCGGGTCCCCCCCCCCTTGGGTTAACAAAAAGAAAAATTATTACGCCAACAGACACTGGTAAATTATTTTATTAAAAATGTAAGATGAAAGTAGTGATGTTCCCAACATTTCCTTGAACTCTGGTTACATTGATGAGACTACGTTTGAGTTTAGCAAGAGCAGCAGTGGCCCGATACTGTCTTCAAACGCTTTTCAGGAGGTAAAGGTAGACCAAAACACAATATCAAACACAGTTGAAATAGAAATTCTGACTGCAGATATTTCTAATTATGTCAAGAAATCTAACCTCACTGATGGAGATAAGACAAGAGTGCTGGCCATTGTAAAATTGTATAAACATAATCTACTACTTCTAATTATTTAAGTATCTTGCATTGTAGAATTATTAGTAATTCAATAATGATAAAAGTACACAAAAAGACAACCGTAATTGATATGGAGACTGGCCCTTTATTTCCACCAAACATTCCTTGCACCACTGGCTCCCCCTTTGGGGAATATTCTGAGTGCGCCACTGTCAATGAAGGTCTTTTGTACCACTTGTGAAATAAAAAATAGGCATTTTTCGGTTAGCCTTCTAGCATGGTATTCTATACATAAAAAATTTAGGAAATCTTGAAAAAAAATTGTACGCGAATTTTTGTGTTTCACAATTATTGTGTAATTTTTAATTGTATGTGATTTGTTTTACAAGTATATGATTATTATCATATTTATTGTAAATTATAAATTACATTATAATTTTTATATTAATTACAGTCTTCCACTGTGGTATTTTAAATGTTACAAATTAAAAAAACCTTGAATTATTTTTACAAATGAATTCTTGCATTTTATATTATAGTATAATTCCATCATCTTTAATTATATAGTTCTAATTGTAATTGTTATAAATTATATAGTTAATTATCGCAATTTCATTATAAATTGCATGCCATATTTTAAGTTTTTATGTATTTATTATATATACTCATTCCATTAGAATAAGCAGAAAGTTTACGAAGAGGGGTCGGCTATAGAGCTAAAACTCCGTATATTCATATGTGATATTTTTTTTCTATTTCTCAATTCATTAATAACCAAGTTTATAAAATTTAAAATATATATTCTTGAATTAAAATTTTTATATCGAACAGTGATTGAAATTTGCATATATTCTTGAATTAAAATTTTATATCACACAGTGATTTAAATTTGCATATATTATCAAATTAAAATTGGATATCACACATTGATCTAAGTTGAAATTATATAGGCCTATTAGTAGGAATTTTCACCAAATAAATATTGAAAAATACTTATAATAATCCATAGAAGAAAGTTTGATAGAAAAGTTAACCTGTACTAATAGATAGCGGGATATCTGTTCACGTATTGTAATGTTTCATATTATTACTGTGTGTTCATACTTGTGTTTTTAAACACAAGTATGAACACACAGTAATAATACTTGTGTTTTTAAATAATAATCAAGATAGATCAATTTGAATCATGAATAGTGATAGTGAAAGCACCAATGTAGTAGCTCCACCCAAGAAGCTACTACATTGGTGCTTTCACTATCACTATTCATGCACCAATGTAGTAGCTCCACCCAAGAAGAAACCTAAATTCTTGTGTGTTTGTGCTTGATAAAATGAGAACAACATTATGAATTTAAAGTCCACGCCCTGAGGGGCATGGACTTTAAATTTATAATGTTTTTATATATTGTATATTTATATATATTGCAGTTTATATATATTGTATGTTTTTTAGACATGCATCACATGCGGGGGAACACTGACTGTAGAAAAAATTCCGGTTCATTTGGTCCTTGTCGTGAATAAGTTACCTTTAAACTTATGGACAAATGTCTGTTACCCCAATCTTAGTATATTAATTTTATAAATATAGTTTGACAATTGTATTATATTTTCAAACAAGAGATAATTCGTAAAAATTATATGCATTATATCTATCTCTTCGTAATTTTATCTAATTTTTACATTTATAATTTTATCTCGTTATTTTATCGTCTATAATTATTATAATAACATATCGTAGTTATTAATAAGTACAAATGTTTAGATACATTTATGTTTTATATGGTTTGAATATTTACCTAATTTTCGCCTACTGGTAATTACTATAAATATACATATATACAATATTTAGGCAAGGCTTATACAGTTTTTCAATTCCTGCATTGCTACTTGGAAGGGCAAAATATAACACAAATTCAAATGGACATTAGATATTCATAAATATTGCAATTGTTTCTTAAGAAAGCTGGATGTAAATTTACCTATCATATAACTAACAAACCCGACAAATTTGGAATAAAATTTTGGATGATAATGGACGTAGAATCGAAGTACATGTGACATGCCTTTCTGTATCATGGGAAGGATGAATCACGAACAGAAAATGAAAAGGGAGACTAAAAGTACAGTAATGCGAATTTCTACACCGTATCTAAACACGGGTAGAAAAAGTGACCACGATTTTGCTTCCTTAAAGGGGGGACATGGAACTCTAATACCAACATTGGGGGACGGGTCCCCCTGTACCCCCACTGACGCCCCCCCCCCTGCGCTACAGCATGAGAGTAGCCATTTTTTTTTATCTGTAGGAAACAAGCAAAAACAAATTATATATATATCAATTTATATTGTTACTTCCTCCTCCCTTTTCACGTATTATTTATTGTACCCGCTTTCTATTATTTTTCTTCTTCTCATGGCATTATTCATTCAACATGTTCTGTCCTACTTCCACCATTCAACAACAACGGTTTTCCACTTCCGGGCATTATTTTTTCCTAGGCCCTCTTCATTTGTTACCCAATATCATTGCTGTAAGTATCCTTGTTCGCATATCGAAAATTTCTCTTTCAACTTTTTGATACATTTCATTTATTAACATTGTTTATTATTTTTGTATTGACATTTTCATGGTTCTTTCGGGGCCGTAACGATCGTAATAAGCTGTCATATCGCAATCAATGTCCTAAAGGCCAGAACATAAATAATAAACGGATAATAATAAATTATATTTCTCGTTTCTGAACAGCCGCAGATGAGAATTTTTTTTTTTTGGTTTGTAATATAATATAGTTTTTCATCAGAAATTGTATGGTTGCAATAAAGCCCTTATTAATTAGTAAAATCTTTTATAAATACTCAATTATCAAGTTTTTTTTAAATAATATTTGGTGCCAAAGATAATTTAAAATTTATTTAATAAATTTCAAACGAATAAGACTTTTTTACATTATAAAATGCCTTTCCTTTTTTTCCAAATGCAATTTGTAAATCCCTTCAAAAATAATACCACCTAGGAAAACTACTGACTCCTATATTTGTGCATGTTTCATCCTCAATTATTTAACGTCTTATTGAAAATTACTCAATAAATTTAGTTACATACGTATTTATATTTATAATTAGTTCTTTATGAGGTCCCCATCTCCACTATTTCGCATTACATCGCAAATTTTGTAATTTTATCTTAAAAAAATAATGCAACACCATCAAAGCAAATACTCTTATTATTTAAAATGCAAATTAAACTTAAAAAATTTATCTTAAACTTAATTAAATTGCAAATTTTGCTTCGGAAATTCAAAGGGCTCTTATGAGTATTGATCGAATAAGAAAAAGAAAATTTTGTTTAAGAAAAACAATTATTTGAATTTGAAAACTGGATGGGATAAGTGAAGCTGCCATGTTGGATAATCTTCTGGGAGAAAGTTGTTTGAATTACGCAATTGAAGTTTAATGAGAAAAAGGAGTTAAGTTTACATACTTTGGCACACAAAATTTTATTTCTCTAAACCAGTTTTATCTCGCTCTATTTAGCCTTACGTAGAGTTCAAGTATTACGTAAGCAATATTTTGGCCATTTTATACCCCTCCCCACCCCTGGTAAGCAAAAATTAACATTGGCTAACATAGGAAAATAAGCACAACAGAACCCTACCCCATGAAGCTGCTTATGTAATACTTGAACTCTCCTTACTTTGACATAGAAGTAAAACGTGTTCGTCTTGATTTAATTTGACGACAACACTGGGCAGCAATAGAATGATTAAGAAGATAACAAATTAACACAGTTGAAATATTATAATTTAGCGTTTATAGCTGCATTTCTGCCCTAAGCTATTTCTAAAAGAACGACAACTGATACAGCACAATGTGCGGTGCCAACAAGTATTACAAACGGTGGTTACGGACATGGGTACAAGTGCGTGGCATATAATAAAATTAGACCGTGAGTTTGAAGAACTATCTCTGATAGTAGAATTACGAGTTTGAAGAAACGTCTCTGGCAGTAGAAAAGTTATTATGAATGAGAAGAATATTCCATGCTCTGATTGGTTGCTTTCAACCTGATCTATGAAGGTGTGGCTTAGAGCGATGACGTCATCATATGCAATAATCAGTGATTCACCATTTCAACTGTTCAGGCATAACTCCAAGTCCATCCAAACGGACAGCGAGGGATTTGCTCTGAAGCAGGGGGGGATGTGGGGTCTCCCCCCACTAACTCATCTCTAATACAGATAAGAGTAATTTATTTACCAATCAGAACACGGAATACTCCTCTCCCCCACAAACGCACTAAAATTAAGCCGCGGGACGTGTTCATTTATTTGGGCTGTTAAGATGGATTCGACTCCAATGGTATCGTCGACTACATGTTGCTTTCAATGCTCACTGTAGGCCGGAGCCTGATTTCCTAGACCACGGAGATTCGAATTTTTCGGAAAACAGCAGCTCTTGATGCAGCATTTCTTGTTCACTCTGCAGGCTTCCTTTGTTGTTGCCACTTAGAATACCAAGAACAGCAAACTCAATAATTAGGGTTTCTAAAATTGGCAACAAGTCAAATTGTTTCCTTTTATGTGATGTTTTCTATATATACATAATTTCACTTTCCGTATCTGGCAACAAATATATTGATTGTATAATTATAATTTCACATTTTATATTTGGCAACAGTACGTGTAATTGTCTTCCGAATTTTAAAATCAAACCAGTCTTCAATTTACCATTGACGTGTACACGCATATCACGAAAGCTCCGCCAAAAAGGCGCACTAAATTTCTCTAATATTGAATTTAATTTATTTTTTGGCGTATTAGAAAACTATCCTAAACATCTAAAGTGTTAATAAATACTGTTTTCATCTGTATGGAGTTACTGCATTTCTTCAATATATCTTCACTTGCGCCCTAAAACAAGAATAAATCTTGATCTATGGGTTGATACGCTTCTTTTAGCTGTATCCAGTTTTATGGAATCCCGTGAAAGTACCCTTACATTTCTTTCATATCCCTGTACCTACCTTAAAGCTTAGCTTTCTGGAAAACCATCGAAAACTACTCCCTTTTATATCAAATGGTTGCACGAAGCGTTACTGCCGAAAAGCAATTGAACGTCGAATACAAAGCAAAATTTCTCGTCGATTTGAAGCTGCAATTTATAAGACGTAAAACCGTTATCAATGGCTGACATTTCGTTTCAGCTATCCGTATTTTTAACTGTATAAATTTATTTGTTGCAGATTTATGCGCCTGTGATGAAAATTTAGTAATTTTGGGATAGATATTTATAACGACGATAGATATTATTAAGACGATAGATAGAGGTTTATAACAGACGATAGATAGAGGCTTATAACAGACGATAGATAGAGGTTTATAACAGACGATAGATAGAGGTTTATAACAGACAATAGATAGAGGTTTATAACAGACGATAGATATTTTTAAAAAGTATGGAGTCTGAGCTGTCGTTTGCGCTTCTAAAAAAATTAGCCACTTTTTTACATTTTATTCTTGACAAAATCGACTGTTTGGTAATGTTAAACTAAAATTAAATATTTATTTTTTGTAGATTAAGAATGATTATTAAGGAAATTAAAGTGAAAATAATTAAAAATGTTTAATTTCAATAAAAAACTAAAAATATCATCTTATGCTAAAATATGAATGAAGAATGAAAGAAAAATAACAAACGCAGAGTTAAAAAAATACAATGTTCACAATAAAACGAAGTTTAAAATGGCTCTGTAAAAATATGATATGTATGATGTGTAATTTCCAGTATTATGTGTATATATTATCCACAATGAGAGACTTCACGTCATAAAAGGCTATGACCTTATTTTGCTCTGCCATATTTTTGTGAATAAATATTTGCATTGCTCAAAATGAACTGTTCTGCAATATATGATTTCGGATGTAATAATTATATCAATGAAGGGTTTTCTCTGTACAAATGCGTGGGAAATATTCCGCCCTCAGATTTTAGTGCAGCCTCTTACTCATTCTCAGACCTCATCATTCACAAATTGGAATGCCGATTATTCGAAATCTGTATGTTCGTTTTTTGGCTTTCAGCATAATCTATTCTAGAAATAGATGCAGACAGCTTAGAGGCGCCCAACATTCCCAAATTCATTTGCACAACAAATAGAAAAGGGAATCCAAAGTATGTTTTATATTCTAGATTTCAGATTGACCAGACAAGTACTCGCTCAACTCTTCCATCACATTCCTACTTTTCTCTTTCACCTCACGGTCAGTCTCCACTCTTCCATTGAATTTTTTGCTTTTTTGTCCCCTTTTCTTGTATTTTTCTTCCCAACACTTTGCTTCTTCAACGAAGGGTTTACACCACGGCCGTGGCATTATTTTCTTTTTTTTTATGGTTCTTTCCCACTGGACTGGAATTGGTTTCGTCAAGTTCTTCTTTTCGACTTTACGTCTGGTCTACTTCAAGTCCGTTCATCTTTTTCTGCGTTCACCCTTCTACTGTTTTCAGATTGGCCACTTCCACGACTCGTCGTGGCAGAATAAATGAAGCGACGTCTATCCCATTTTCAAAACCATCCATCGACTGGGAAATATCTTTGTACACATTTTACTAGATAGTGTATCATTCATTCTCCTGGGATTAATCCCATTCTATTCTAGGTGTCCATATAAGTCTTTAGCCAACTTATCCTCTCCGTATACCTCACCTCATATGTGCAGTTAATTTTCCCACTTCTTCAGTTTAATGACGATGATTCCAAACGTAACTGGAAATGCAGAATCAACGGCGAATACGATACGAAACATGAACAAAATATAAATATATATAATGAGCATAAATGATGTTATCGGCGTTGTAAACATTACGTCATTTTGCACATTAAAAAAGGGAATTCAAAATATATGATTTAAATTGTGCGAATTGTTTTAGAAAGCAAGTTCCTGTTTAAAAGAAACAAATACTCAAGTTACCTATTGTTTCGTATACATGAACCTGGTCATTTTACGAAATGTGACACAGCCACATTCTGAAATATTGCTTGTTCAGTGAAAAGTAAAGGGCTTTGTGTATATTTTGCTTTATTTTAAAATTTGTACACTTTGCCTTAAGATCTTGTAACTTCGTACGAAGATTTGCAAAATTGGCCCATTGATCACCTTTGAGATAACTCTGCTTTCCGCCCTAAAGAACAACCTCACACAGAACATTGATGTCCATATTTATAAACAGTGGTATTTTTATGACATATTTTCCTTATTATTTCCTCTTTCAAATTAATTTTGCATTTTATCACAAATTTCGATTATTACGAATATGCCTTAGTTATAGTATCTGCCGCCTTTAAGCCTGCTGTATTTGGGTTTCACTCCCAAGCAAGCTTGGTTGAATGCAAATGTATCATGGGGGGGATGTCAATCTCTCATTATATTGCCCCCTGCTTTGAACGACTTACAAATATCCATCTTTATCTGGCAGACTAAATTACCGGACACCGAAATGTGGTGGGTTTTGGGAAACATTTGTTTTTTACGAAAGAGGCAAAAACTCTTGAAAATCAAGTGAGAACTTTCCTTGACCCAAACACGTTATGTCACATTGGTAAAAACGGATTAAGGAAAGTAAAAACGTATTCAAGATATAATAAAACGGCTTTTCTCTCTAAAATAATAGCAAATATACACATTAATATGCCGCTAGAACATATGGCCAAAAGTCTAGAAAACGGCGTTGGATAAAATAAAAAAACCAATGTGCACATTTTATAGTATATTTCATTTGATTCCTTTCAATTAAACTTCGGATAGTTTTCCAGAAAACGGCCCTTTATTATAAAAACAAATTAAGATGGCATTGGTGATTGGAATTCCCTGCATAACTCATGAAATTGAGATATGATTGGAGGACATAAACAGATGACAAAAGACCATATTCTGTTCGTCTAATCCTTCTTCCGCAACGTTGAGTTTATGAACTATTGCGCCATTGCTTAGGAAATGTCCAGCATTATTGATATAATGGTGTATTGATAAGGCATTTGACTATCACACTAATAAACCGGGTTGTATTCCAGCAGATACTGGATTCCGGATCGGTCAGACGTGTGTTCGCCCCGATCTTCCATCGCGTTCTTACTTTTCACTTTCACTTCACGATTAGTCTTCACACAGAGCGCCCCGAGGTTCCCTTTGTGCGTCAGCAATTTGAAGCTTGATTTTCTAGGCTCAAAGGGGTCAACGTGGATCCAAACCGTTCAATGACAGAATAACTGAACGATTCAACTCCTTTACAGATAGGTAAAATCGTTCATTGTTTCGTTCAGCGAACAAGTTGACATACCTATAGTTCGAATTCCACGGTAAAATGTACGCCCTGGTAAAGCACGATTTCAACTCTTCTTGAAGTATGAAACTTAGACATCACTTTTAATCAAAATCTCGCAAGCACACCCCACGATTTGGCCAGTTACAAAAATTTCAAAATTTAACCTCCCATACTAACCCCCATGAATTTAGTTTTCTACCCCCGTCCTCCCAGACAACTAATGATTGGAATGTGCTCCATCCAAACTGTATTCATTCCGCCAATGTTAATTCGTTCAAACAAGCCTTATGACAATGTATATTACTGATGCACTCCCTACCTGGGCTCTCTCTGGTACCATATATTATTGAATAAATTAATGAAAGAATGATAGAGGGAGGGAGGGAGTAAGAAAGAAAGAAAGAAAGAAAGAAAGAAAGAAAGAAAGAAAGAAAGAAAGAAAGAAAGAAAGAAAGGAAGGAAGGAAGGAAGGAAGGAAAATATCTTACGTAAAACACCGTCGTTAAATCGAAATTGTAGTTAATTAGATCGGGGTCATTGAGTGGGTTTAGTACAGTTATACATCTCGCCGTAATTTAGTTTGAAATGTTTCCAAGTCTGATTTACGACAAGAGTTAGAAATTGTTTCGGTCCATTGTGTCCAATCATCCATAACAATAAACTATTTACCATAATAAATTTGTTTGCACTAGCAATGGATAGGTTCAATATTAAACAGATCTTAATTCCAAAATCTGACAATGAAGAGCTTTTGAATTTTCGAAACGAGCACTTTGCTTTAAATCAAACCTCCTTTAAACATACGATAATCTACCCTAGAAGAGAATTGACGCTGTAAGTAGCGTCAAGCTGCATTTTGATTTCAGACTTATTTCAATGTACGTAGGGATATTGGTCGACCCGCCACTATTTATTATAAGAAGTTAGAAAAATCTAAAAAATAGTTTCATTTTTTTTTGTTTTAAATTACTATTTTGTAATAGATACATTAACGGAAGACTTCCCAGTCGAAAATTTCAAAAGTAGTTCAAAGTTATTTTGTATCTTTTTTATCGAATCTAAATAATTATTGTTTCGTGCAAAGACTTTTCTTGTTTACGCTTAGTAATCGCATGTCTATTGTATGTTAGATTTGTAATATAAAACAGTCGTTGAAAAATGGCGAAAAACTAAACGTTTTCGTGAAATAACACGTAAAAAAAACAAAACCGATTTGTGCGCAACGATGCTCCGGATCGCGTGTAAGCCATTTAGAATCCGGAACAATTTTCCGGAGCTGGGATGAGTTGACGGATCACGCAGAACACCAGCTGATATTTTGTGATCCAAACACGAGGAAACGGATTTTCTGTCTGGAACATTAAAACTTTCTGTTTGAAGTATGTAATTTTGTACGAGAAAAAATTGCATCAAAAGAATTAATGTAGGTTCCATCGTGTTGCCAAAAGATCCTTTGAAACTCTTTTACCTAATACGCCTTTATTTTTGTGGCATTACTTTTCTTGTTATGAAGTTTCTTTATAGCGTAGAAACATGGACTAATTTAAATGTATTTTTGTATTTTTTGAAAACATGTTGAAGAGTGCGAGAAACATGGACTAATTTAAATGTATTTTTGTATTTTTTGAAAACATGTTGAAGAGTGCGAAAGGAAGGGTTTTTTGCTCAATTATAAAGAATTACATTTGCATTAAGGCGGCTGAATACATATATATTGTAATTAAAGCTTTCAAACATCCACGAGTTCTATCAATAAAGTTTTATGGTTCAATCAAGGTTTCTTTAACTCATTATTACAATTTCGGTTGTTATCGCACTTAGATATCGTATTGTGGGCTCAAACAATAAAAATACTACGTGTTCACTTTGTGGGCTTCCTTTATTGTTGTCACTATGGGTTCCAAAAAACGAGAACTTAAGTTCAATTTCTAAAATTGGCAGCATGCCAAATTGTTTTCTTTTATTTCATGTTTTCCAAATATTGTGCAATTATAATTTCACTTTTTGTATTTAACAACATGTATTTCAACTGCGGTATACAACTGCGTTCCGATTCCTAAAATAATAAACACTCTTCCGTTTACCATCGAAGTGTGCACACGTAATTTTCGGAGGCTCCGCTAAAAAGGCGTACTAAATTCTTTTAACGTTGTATTATACTTATATTTATCTTTTGGTGAAATAATGGATTTTAGCAAATATTGTTTTCCATTCAATGGAACTACTGGATTTCCTCACAACCTCCAATACATTGATAAATAAGTAATCAGATCTGTCTCAGTATGGCAGTGATGTCTTTTTTTCTTTTCAGTGGCTGGTAAAAGAGATCTGAAGCCAACCAGAGTTGTCTACAGATGAAGTCTATGTATCCATTCGGTTCCTTGCTTCCGAATACCATTCCTACATGGGAAGTGATGTGAATGTAAGACAGTGGAAATGTGAATGTAAGACAGTGGAAATGATGTGAATGTAAGACAGTGGACAGTGGACTGATGTGAATGTAAGACAGTGGAAGTGATGTGAATGTAAGACAGTGGAAGTGACAGTGGAATGTGTGAATGACAGTAGAAGTGATATGAATGTATGACAGTGGAGTAGGTGAGCTGAGTCCATTTCATCATGCAGATCTCAGAACGTACAAAAGGGTTGGAGCAAATGCCAGTATGATGGAGGTTCTTCACAAGGCAGTCATGGCCTGTGGCAGGACGGAATGCAGCGACTGCTCTGTTTCTAGTCCATTTAGGAATATTATCAATATTAAGAAACCACTGTTTATTTGAATTTTGTGCAGAAAGCGGAAATGATATCTAAATTTATAATGACGAGTGAAAAAATCTGGATTGAAGCATGTAATTAATGTGGATGTTTAAAAAATCTGATCTCGTTAATATCACACGGACCTCTGCTTTATAAGCATTGCACAAGGTGAAATCTTTCTTAATCATTGCGAAAATTTACTTCGTTTCTTTACAGTAATTTTCGTCATTATGCACCAGAGCCTTCTGATAGTATAAGGCCGTAACGGTCATTATGAACAATGTCATCATTAACGTTATTATTGCAGTTTTATGATAACCGCTGTTGTTAAAGCAATAACATTTTCTCAGGAGAGATATGTCAGTAGGAAATGGACAACTTTCTAGTTTCTGATGCAATTAACTATCAACGAACTAGTGGAATACGTTAACCATAAACACAAATAGAAAAATCAACGTTTAAAAGCGTAGTAGAAATTTTATTCGACAAATTTCAACGCGTTTCGCACTGACTTTGGCCCTCCCTCGTCAGGAATACACTTCTGTCTGGTACGGAAATAAGCAATAAAGTGTTACCAATTCACGGATGGGTTGTGTTGCCGGTTAGATCTCATTTCTAGTTAAAAAGTTGCGATTAAGATCGACTGCTGCTCCATCTATCGGTGATGAATTTCGCTATTAAATTTTTATTAATTACACTGAAATGCCAGAAAAACTGGTACAGGCGTGCGTATGCAAATAACGGAGCTTTGCAACCAATCAGCGTAACGCGATGCTGTCGGCAGCGCCTATATAAGACAAGAGATGTCTGGCAAAGCTGTTAGATCGGTTCTTGCCGCTACAATGGCAGGTTATCAAGATTTAAGTGATTTTGAACGTGGCGTTATAGTCGGCACAAGAGAGATGGGACATAGCATCTCCGAGATAGCGACAAAATTTGGATTTTCGCGTACGACCATTTCACGGGTATACCGTGAATATCAGGAATCCGGTAAAACATCAAATCTCCGACAGCGGTGCGGCCGGAAAAAGACCTTGAAAGAACGGGACATTCGACGACTGACGAGAATCGTTAAACGAGATAGACGTGCAACACTTCCTCAAATTGCCGCGGATTTCAATGCTGGGGCATCAACAAGTGTCAGCGTGCGAACTGTTCAACGAACCATCATTGATATGGGCTTTCGGAGCCGAAGGCCCACTCGTGTACCATTGTTGACTGCACGGCACAAAGCTTTACGCCTCGTCTGGGTCCGCCAACACCGCCATTGGACTGTTGATGACTGGAAACACGTTGCCTGGTCTGACGAGTCTCGTTTCCAATTGCATCAGGCGGATGGACGTGTACGGGTATGGAGACAACCTCATGAATCCATGGACCCTACATGTCAACAGGGGACTGTTCAAGCTGGTGGAGCTTCTGTGATGGTATGGGGCGTGTGCAGTTGGCGTGATATGGGACCCCTGATACGTCTAGAGACAACTCTGACAGGTGACAGGTACGTAAGCATCATGTCCGATCACCTACACCCATTCATGTCCATTGTGCATTCCGACGGACTTGGACAATTTCAGCATGATAATGCGACACCCCACACATCGAGAGTTGCTACCGAGTGGCTCCAGGAACACTCTTCTGACTTTAGACACTTCCATTGGCCACCTAAATCGCCAGACATGAACATTATCGAGAATACCTGGGATGCCTTACAGCGTTCTGTTAAGAAGGGATCTCCCCACCTCGCCCTCCTATGGATTTGTGTACCACCTGTAGACACTTCCATTGGCCACTTAAATCGCCATACATGAACATTATCGAGCATATCTGGGATGCCTTGCAACGTGCTGTTCAGAAGAGATCTTCACCACTTTGAACTCCTATGGATTTGTGGACTGCCCTGCAGGATTCCTGGTGTGAATTGTCTCCAGGATACCTTCAGACATTAGTCGAGTCCATGCCACGTCGTGTTGCGGCACTTCTGCGTGCATGCGCACGGAGGGGGGCTACACGATATTACGTAGGTGTACCAATTTTTCTGGCACTTCAGTGTATATCGGCTACGTTAAATTCGGTGGGGTGATAGGCAATGGTTGAAGCGCTGAAAGCATTTTTTATTCCTAAATACTCCGGAGATATTGTAAATGATCACATATCCACTCCATTCCTAAGTCAAGCTTAGCGAAATCTACTTTCAGCTCTTCAGCCATCGCCTACCACCTCACCGGATTCAATGTAGCCAATATAATTAATAAAATTTAATAGCTGAATTCATCACCGATAGATGGAGCGACTGTCGACCTTAACATCAACTTTTTAACCAGAAACGAGATCTAACAGGTAACGCAACCCATCCGTAAATTGGTAACAATTTGTTGTTTATTTCTGTAGAAAACGGAAGTGTATTCTTGATGAAGGATGGCCAAAGTCCGTCCGAAACGCGTTGAATTTTGTAAATTAAAATAATTTTAAAATTTCTACTACGCTTTTAAACGGTTTTTTTTATTTGTATTTATTCTGCTTAGTGCTACGTCATAAGATTAATTTACGTTAACCATAGGTGGTAGTGATGCACTTTAGTTACCAAACGCCAGATTTTTTCCTTAGCAACACGCATTACAATTAAATTTCAAGTTTAATGGACTGTATTTATTGAGAATGGCAACAGCAGTGCACTTTGCTCCCTGTTTTGGAGTTCTGACAGCCATTTTTTGAAATTTCTGTAAAGTGGAACCTGGTGGCAGGAATCACTTACTCTTGATTTTACAAAGCCTTGCGAAAGGAGGGCTACCAGCTAAAGGAGAAGATGGAGCTCAAATTGGGAGACAAGAAAGTGCTCTTTCATTCAATATGCAAATTGTGTCTGGCATAAATTGATAACAAGGCATTTCGTAGAAGATTTATAGAGAAAATTCAGCATACCCAGAAGACCGCGATTTTCAATTGATTTAATAATCTTTGAAAGTAAAAATTCTTATTTTTTTCTTCCTGCCTTCAACTTCCATTTCAATCAAGAAGAGTGACATTTGTTGATTCGCCAATTTTCAAACCAAGGACCTTCAGAAAATAATATTAAATTATCACATAGTTTTCAACTCTCGCCCCCTTCTGATAATATGACAGGCTTTTTCCGAAAAATTTAAACGAAAAATTGGGATGCAAAAATTGAGAAAATTTTGCAGGAAGGTAAATATTCAAAAATTTAATTATTTCTGTCCAGACAATTCTTTCTTGTTGGTATTTTTATTTATTTATAGTTGGATATGTAGTTTTTCTTTATAGTTGAACATGCAGTCTTTCATTTATAGTTGAACCTTGAACATGTAGTTTTTTATTTATAGTTGAACCTTGAACATGTAGTTTTTTATTTATAGTTGAACCTTGAACATGTAGTTTTTTATTTATAGTTGAACATGTACTTTTTCATTTATACTTGAAGATGTAGTTTGATATTTATAACTGAACATATAGTTTTCCATTTATAGTTAAACATCTTGCTTTTCATTTATGGTTGAACATATAGTTCTTCATTTACAGTTGAACATGTAATTTTCCATTTATAGTTGAACATCTTGTTTTTCATTTATGGTTGAACATATAGTTTTGCATTTACAGTTGAACATGTAGTTTTCGTTTATAGTCGAACAGCTAGGTAGCATGCTAGATATTTTTTATAAAGAAAAACCTGGTCTCTAGTTCGTCTGAAGATGCTCAGCACAGCTGGAAGCGAAGCGTCAAATAAAAATGTACCGGAGAAACATCTTTCAGTACTGTTTTTTTTTTCTTTTTCTTATTTTTTGGGTTTGGTTGTGTTTATGGCACAAGGAGGGCTAAGGTCCTGGCGAAGCATATGCTTCGCCGGGACCTACAGTTATCTGAGGAATATGAATCCCTTAAGGCCAAGGGAACAAACCCCGGACTATAGTGTGTAGTTAGTAGATAAGTGTGCGTTTATTGTTTTGAACCATTGGGATTCGAACCTGGGTCAACTGCATGCTAGGTGAATGCCATAAGCAGGGCCATATAATTTTTAGGGCGGACGGCTCAAGCCCTTCATAAACATAAAATACTTTTTTTGTAATTCGGTATTATAGTTTGTGTTTTTACGACGCAAAGGCATCAAAGACCATAATGCACCATTACTTAGAATCTCACAAAAAGGCTGAAGCTTTTAAGGCCTAGAGAACTAGCCTCGGACTTCAATGAGAAGTTAGTTGGCAAGCTTTGTTTTTACACTGCTAGGAGTTGAACTCGGATTAACGGCACAGTAGGTGAAGCACGTTACCATTTTCCCCCCAGAACTTTTTTTTTTGATTCAGTGCTGGCATAAGGGAATAAACGAATGGATTCAGACAACCATTTTTACAAATATGTGAAAACAATCAACAATACTCAATAAATGATGCACTAATAAAAACAATAGCTGAGTTGTCAAAAATTTAATAAAGCTTTAAACATTTTTCGACGTCTTTCAACTATCATCGGAGTAGCGTTCATAACAGTAAGCGTAGAAAATGGTATAACGGGTAAGTTTATGGATGTATGTAATCAAAGGTACATGTTTTTTTACAAATTTCTCACCATAACAATTAATTATTAACAATAAATTATTAACAATAAATTATTAACAATAAATTATTAACAATAAATTATTAACAATATTAACAATTACCATAACAATTATCACCCCTGTTAACAGTAAGGTGCGGTTCACGTAAAGTTAGTTGCTAAATTATCTTTTGTAAAAGTAAGAAACGGTTATTAGCATTTTCACTGAATACTAAAGATAATTTTTGTAGCTAAGCAAACCTCTTTCTAACAATTTTGTAGCTCCATGAACTGCTTTTTAAAATTTTAATAACTCAGAAAAACACTTTTAAACATCCTTGCAATTCAGCGAGCCACTCGTTAGCACTTTTGCAGCTCTGCGAACCGATTTTTAATATTTTTGAAGCTTAGAGAAATACTTAACACATTTGCAATTCAGTGGACCATTTGATAAATTTTTACATCTCACTTCTGTCACTTTCAATTACCATCGATTAATTCGAAAGAGACTTTTACGATGTATACATTTCTTGCATAACTTCTAAAAAATTCCGATCTAATATTACATTTTCTGCATGGCGATAGATATTAAGATACGCTATATTCGCGCTAAAACACTAACTCTATTTCAGTTTCACTTGATCATCAATATATAATGATGATAATTAGCAGTATTTTAGGTTAATAATAATAATAATGTACAATTATTCTTTTGCAAATATTGACAAAAATCTCCAAATAATCGTTAAGATTTAACTTTATAAAAAAATAATATATTCTAATTTTACTACAAGCAAATTATTAATTATTAAATAATTTTGAATATGCTACTATCGTCATCATTGCAGAAAGTTCATAAGGGGGATTACAGAGCTATAATTTCACATATGTATATATACAAAATTGCATAGCAAGGGGTGCTATAATACCCATTAAACCCCCCCCCTCTATATAAGCCTGGGACCATCACATTAAACAATAAAAACTTAACAAATAACTAATAATAGGAGATTTAAAAATTGAAAAACCGAAGGAGTCTATTAAATATAAATTAAATTTATTAAACGAAAATTATTTGCAAAATTGCATAATGAAACTATAACATTTTGGGAACCATTTTAATTACAGAAACAACCAATCCGTAACTAGATTTTCTAACTAGAACTAAGATGTTTGAACTAATACTTCTAACAACTTTCCTCCCTCAGAGAAACGAGGTTTTATCTTGGGCTGAGAGTTAAAAAAGAATAAACAGTGGCTAAATATCAATCAAAGCTTGACAGGTGGAAATTCCTTTTATCAGTTGTGAAAAGAAAAAATTTTTGTACTCGTGTTTTATCTGTTTCCTATACTTAAGATAAGAAACGAAAATAAAACCCGCCAAATATCTGCCGGCGGGAAAAATTTCCCACGAGGAAAGCAAGAATTTTCTCTCGCAGTATTGGGTTTCTATATTTTCAAGCTTGTCACAAAATAAAGTTGATAGACGCGCTTTCGATCAAAACGAAAGCTACACGATATCTGACAACGATCATGGGCTTTCTGATGAAACGTAAAATAATGCCATTGAAATATAAGCCTAAGCAATTTTATAAATAATATTGCTATTAACGATTTTTCAATGAGCTATGTAGGAATAGCAAGTACATTATAGTCGGGTTAGTGTCTTTTTGGGTGTGAATACGGTAGATTCCCGGTAATTCGGCCATTTCTCACATAGAAGGGTGTCGAATTAGTGAAAATAATAAATTATTGAGAGTATATAAAAACTATTTAATTTTTTTTATTAAACTCCTCGCTCGTGACGTCATATGGAATGATCCTCATTCGTGACGTCACATTAAGGTGTATAACGGCCTCTCCTTTTACTCTAAAGGTGGAAACTGGACGAGTGAGAATCTACTGCATTTCTAAAGAATTTATTTAACAACAACAACAACAACAATAATAATAATAATAATTTTATTCAACCCGATATACAATATTTCGTGATACATAGCTTGAGCAGTACAAAAATTATAGAAATGCAAGAGAAGATCTATATTAAATTATTTTAGGCTTTGAAGTTAGAAATGGAAGAGAATATGAAGTCGTAGCTCGTTACGAGATTCTCTTTCTAAATGCAGTGATGCTGACGGAAAAAAAAAGAAAATAGCAGATTTCATATTTCTGAATTATGCTTGTTTTAAAGAGTTCAGTTGTTGTATATCTTTAGCAGAGGGACGTGGAAAACTTGTAATAACTTAAGAACAGGCTGAGCGTCGTTTTTACGAATTGATGAATAAGCAGTATTAGTGTTATTTAGGACTTTTGGTGGGCCTCATTTGAGAAAATTGCGATACACACCTGGATAATTTTTGTGAAATTATCTGTTTATCAAAATCTATTCTATCTTCTATTTATTTCTTCTATCTTTTTCTATATTCTCCATTTATTTCTAGGCTACATGCTTTTGTCTCAAGACAGATTTCTATTTAATCTACAAAATTCAGAAAATTATGATTTCTAAAGAAAATAAATAAATAAATAAATAAATAAACCCGGCGTCAGGGCTCCTTCAGATGATAGTTCTGATGCTTTTCGTTTCAATAGTAAGGCTCTGGAGAGTTTGATCTCAGGTTCGTATTCATGACATACAAATTTGAAACTGTCCCTTACAAATTCAAGGGTTAGGGGGAACCAAGTGAAAAGGATAAATTTCCGCCGTCTCCACGCTTTTAGATCATAATAAAATCTGCTTGATCCATAAATGTCAATAAAGAGAAATAGATGACGCTTTAGGTTGGTTTGGATTCAGCGCCCTTCATTAATTCTTTGGATATGATATTTTACATCCACCTTTCCTCTTTGGGCTGCAGGAAGAAATTGACATCACACGTTAGAAGTAAAGATCCCACTCTGCTATGTTTCAATAGTTCGGTTAAAAAGAACTTTAGAACGGTTAACTGTAGATCGCTGTGTTCAAGCCGGCCTGAAGCGTAGTCTCTTTCTTCTTCCAGACTCTTGCGGGTCAAACAAAGCTTTAATATTAGCCAGAAACGTGGGGGAGCAAAATTCGTTGTTTTTCATTTGCTTTCTCACAACCTCCTGTTTGGAACGAGTGATTCAAATTTAAAGTAAACAGCAACCGTATTGAAAGACGACCTAATGCTAAATTAAATTGTTTAAATGATTTCAGTAATAGTTGTACTCCTTGAAAAATTTCGATATAAAAGAACCAGTTTCCAGCACTAACATCTATATCCTGACATGAATCCCACGAAAATGATGCATTGCGCATGCCCACGGACTTCCTTTTTTCGGACGTCATTTTCCTGGAATTCATGTCAGGATATAGATGCTAGTGTTTCCAGCTCCAGCTATATCCATCTAAAGAGCTCGTCTTATCTTTAAAGACTCCTTTAATATCAACTTACATGAACGCATCTATATCAAATTATGTGAAAGCTTCCATGTCAATTTATATGAAGAGTACGTTGTTCCCGAAAGCAATATTTATATGGATCCCTGAAAATATAATTACGTTTGTAATTATCAATAGATCGCCGTGTTACAATTCATTCTTAGGAAGGAAGGCTGTATTTATTACGTTTCCAAATTCGAAATCTACTGCTTGCTCCTGCTCTGGTTCAGATGCAACTAAAATGAAGTTTTATGAATCCAGAGTACATAAATTCCATTTAGATGTGTGCGAGTCCCTGAAAATCGCGTGTTCATTTAAAGGAAAAAATAATTTAGTTATGCACCATTTCACGCAAAACGCGAATCGCACTGCCAGATATCTCTACACAACATTCTGAAAAGTTACGCTCGTTTAGAAGTAAAATACTTTGAACATTATGCTTTATTTTAAAATTTAAATATTTAGGGTTAAGCTCTTGCTAACTCTTCAATGGGGATTACAAAATTGGTCGTTTTCCCCACCTTCAGCGTTTATGCTTGCCTAACAAACAATTTCAAACAGAAGATTGATGTCTACATCCAAAAATGGAAGATTAATCATTTTTTATGACAAATTTTCCTCATTTTTTATTCTTTTAAAATAACTTTTCGCTTTTTTCAGGAATGTAAGACTTGAGGAAGAAAACAAAAAGAGTTTAAAAATGCATGGAGGATTAGTTTCAGCTTGGCCAGAAATTACAAACGAGTACACACCTTGGGCAAAAAAGTTCGAAATTTTGTTCAAGATCAAGCAAGGGGGATTTTCTGCCATATAGTAATGAATATGCACATTGGCTTAACATTTATGAGCTGTTTTGCTGTATGCAGTCTAAATGCGATAACTTAACAAGCAAATCATGGCGTCATTTTTGGGGGATGGAACTTCACTCCCGAAGGACTAAATCTTCATTCAAATGCCACCACAGAGCTTTGACATTTCGTTTGGATCACACATGTATTTGAATCACTTCGTCAATCACACATACGCGATTATATAGTTCGAGTCACTTTGTGAAACGTACACATGCTCGAATTATTCGAATCACTTCGTGAATCACACACGTAACTGAATCATTTGAATCGCTTCATGAATTCCATACTTCGCTTAAAGAGGGGGAGCGCTTCCCATGGAAATGGAGCGCTATGCGAATCAGCGCCATGGAGGTCATTAGAATATTAACAGCGGCAGAGAGTATATAAAGGTTTGTCAGTTTCCTCTGGAATATTTATTGTAATGATGACTGTTCTTCCGCAGTTTTGAATACCGCGAAGAAGCAACTTGTGTAAATTCCAATTCGCTAATTGAGTAAATCTCGTAATAGTGAATTTTCGGTGTACCGAGTAGCTTCATGTAAACGATGTTACAACAATTTATGCCCAGTTTCTCGTAAGAACTTGCTTTGGATTTATACCCATTGATGGCGTCCACACAAGAGACGACGTTCTCAAAAAAGGTATGAAACTCAGAACCCTGTACAATTACGAAAGGCCGGTTTAAGCGTTGATGACCTTTCAACTACCTCTTTTCTTTTCTTTCAGTGTATCACTTAATTTGGTAAGGCAAATTTATTTTTCTTAAGGGATAAAAGATAACACACTCTCGTTTTCCGAATCGAATTCAGAACTTTATACAGCAGGGGTTTTCAAATTTTCTTTACACACGGTAAATTTCACCTCACAATAAATTGTTGACAGCTCCTAAATATACAAAACTATACAAATCCCACTATCATTTTTATATAACCTGCTTTATAAAATGTATTAGTCAACTTTGCTGAGCCCAGTGTAATAAAGATTAGAATTTAATTTATTATGATAGATTATAATTAATTATAATTCTGACGAAGATTATAATAATTGCGCATGAAAGATAGATTATAATTAATTATAATTCTGACGAAGATTATAATAATTGCGCATGAAAGAAAGTAAATTCCAGTGATCATAATTTTAACTTATACTGTTCAGAACATTCTGTAGCTTCAGTTAATATGTGAAACGGATTAAATTTTGTACTATTTATAAACAAAACGGAGGTATAAGAATTTACTAATGTGTGTGTGGGTATATTCATGCGTAACGAGGGATATATTCATGTACTTTTCGAGAGATAAAGAGGAATAAGATCCTTCGAAACAATTATAGTTCTAAACTCTTCCGATAAACGAACATAGGACGCTAAACTACATGGAATATTCGAAAAGACCACAAGAAAAAGATAAATCTGGTATAAAATTTACAGCTATGTAACGAATCTGAATTCCTGGCCAAAACCAAATGGGAATATCTCGTGAAACACTTCGGATCGAAAAAAAAAAATATATATACGCGTTCAATATTTTTAAAATAACTATCCAATGATGCCAAAATTACTCCCTGTATCCCCGAGGAGAAGATTATTACGAGAATTTAACATCTGCAAATTACGTCGATTTATTAAACAACAAGGTAATTCCTGCGCTTCAAAATGGTGTTGGTGATGCTTTTGATAAAGTTAGGTTTCAACAGAATATGGCTCCATGTCATTTTGATATGAATTTTCGCAATTTGATGAATGACATTTTTCCTGGACAGTGGATTGGTAGAATGGGTAACACATTAACAGGCCACCAATCTAACCACTTTAATTATTTTCTATTAAGAATATTTAAAAAATAAATTTTATGAAACCAAACCTGCTAACAATAAAGAATTAAAAGATCGAATTACGCATTGTTTGAATCTTCTACATCCGAAACATTGCAATATGTAATTAATGAATTATATGTCGCTTTGAACACCGACAAGTGACTAAAGGTCATCAATTCGAACATTTAATCAAATAATTTTGTTTATTTTCTGCAGGAATTGTTTAGAGACATAGGCCAGGGACCCAACGTTAATCAAGCATCCCGAAAGGCAAAGGCAGCTACTAGTCCCACGGCCCTGCTGCTGGGTAGTGCTAGAAGTAGTTTTTGACTGTTTTCTAAACTGAAGTCAAAGGTTATCGTTTTCTGGAATAACAGCGTCATATATCAGGAAATGAAAAGCAATCTTTAAGATGAAAATTACTAATTATATCTTTAAAATCTTGATCTTCAATAAAAAATGGGGGTTCTCATTTAACATTCCAAAGTTTCTCTCACCCACGGCGGAATGGGCGTTAATTTTGACACCCTTGGATAGTTTTTTTTAAAATATTGAGAAATGATTTTGTTTTTTTCGATCTGAAGTGCATTTCTCAAAAAATTCCCATTTTCCATCGTTCGTACCCTTCTTCCATTTTTACCGATTATAGTGCCATTTGTGAGTGGAAGAATTAAAAGTCTAAAGTAAAATTTATGTTTTCTTTGGAAGAATCTAAATATGCAATAAAATATAGAGATTCCCATTTAATACTTTAAAACTACCCTCTCTACCCTCAGGGATGAGTGGAGGAGGAGGGTCAATTTTGGCGTCATTGGATAGCATATTTTAAAAATATTGAACACGTATTTTTTATTTTTCGATCCGAAGTGTATTTCTCGAGATATTCCACCGTTCCAGAACTTTTTGGACACCCTATATATGTTATTCCTAATGAGGAATTTTCCACTAACATCATTCCAATTACTTCAACCATCTCTTAAAACAACTAAAAATAAAATATTTCCTAATTTCAAGAATATTTAATATTGAATATTTTGAAAACGTTTCAATATTTTAAAAATATTGAATTGTTTTTCAAAATATTCGGTATTTTAAAAATAGTTAATACTGAATATTTTAAAAATAGTTAATACTGAATATTTTCAAAATGTTTCAGTATTTTAGAAATATTTAATATCGAATATTTCAAAATGTTTCGGTATTTTAAAAAAAAAATTCAAAGCATTTTAGTATTTTAAAAATATTTCATATTGAATGTTCTAACACATTTAAGCGCTTTTCATTTCCAAGATTTAACTTATCTCACGAATATTTTAAAGAAGTGGCAGCTAAGTAAAGATAAAATTTAAATCTATGTTCTCTGCCTGGACTTTCAGTCTCCTAATCGTCTCCAGGTTGTTATTAATGACTCGTGTTTTATCGCATAGAGCACAAGATAATCAGCGAAAAAACACTCCGCATTTAATGCTCTCACGCCTCCTTTAAAAAGATTTATTTCCGCCATAAAACACGTTATGTTTGTCATAAACGATGCAAGAAATTGATGAACATTTTTGATAAATTATTATATTTCAAATTTAAATCTCTCAGTTCCGGTACGTCTCTTCCTGCTCTTCGGCAGACCCTGACAGATGTTCCTAATACGATACGCCTATATATATTGCTATCAATCCGATATTGCTATCAATTAATGATATGATTGAGATGATAAGCACACACACACACGCATATAAAACCAAATACCAGATATGCATGTAATAAAGACAGGTATGCAATTTTCAAGCTTTTGCAGAGGAGATTAGCTGGCATTGATGACGTTTGATTATTTTAAATACTTACGATCTGTGGTTGAATTTGGAGCTCCCAGATCCAGTATTGCAAATTCAAATACTATTGTTCTTCACAGGGGCGGACCGGGCCTTCTCAAAGGGCGTGAGTGCTTGTTGGCCCATGAGGGCGCAGCGGCCCAGGAGCCGATAGGCCGGCGACCCAATCCGCTCTTGGCTCTTATTGATCTTGTTAATCTTAAATTATTAATCTCATTGATCTTAATTTGCTCTTATTAGCGCAATTATCCTATAAGCGGTTGATACATAGGATCCCAAAGGACAGTGTTTTGAGGGTATTGTTATGATATCGAATGTGGATGTTGAAAAAATGTAATCTTATAATCCTTCATACGAACTTCCGTTTTAAATGAATGAAAATTATAAGAGTAAGTACGAAGATAAATGTGTCATCAGCTATGTTTTAGAAAAAAGTCCAGAAAGTGAAACGCTTTTGTTCAAACCAAGAAGTCTCTGGTTTGTATCCAGTTTGAAACGCCGTGTTTTTCTTCTTTAAGACCTATCTCTTCCTTTTTTTTAAATATGAATTTATGTATGTTTTTAATACATTTGTAATAATGGGTCAAAAAACTCTAGAACATAGATGTTTTTGTAAAGTCTAATCTTAAGGATGCGAAGTATGTCTAATCTTAGGAATGTAAAGTCTAATCTTAGGAATGTAAAGTCTAATCTTAGGAATGTAAAGTCTAATCTTAGGAATGTAAAGTCTAATCTTAGGAATGTAAAGTCTAATCTTAATGTAAAGTCTAATCTTGAGAAAATATGTCACGCAAGGTACCTTAAAATGAATTAATTTGAAAAATTAACACACTACAAAAATAGTCATTTATGTGCATATCACGAACTTGTGTAATTATATTCGTCTATTAAGCGTCAGTTTGTTTTCCATTAAGCGTCAGTTTGTTTTTTATTAAGCGTCAGTTTACTTTCTATTAAGCGTCAATTTGTTTTCCATGAAGTGCAGATTTGGTCTTTTTGAATAAAAAAAAAAATTCAGATATTTTTCATAAATATTAATGTTACATATTATTATGCTATGCTTATTATGTCATTTAAATGTTATCAAGCATACTTTACATGAGCCTGTAAATATAATGATATATAAATGTTATTACATTTAAATGTCATTATGTTTATATGCACCTGTGCTCAAAATTAAAGAGTAATCTACAAAGCCACGAAAAATCCATAATACGAAGGATTTTATTAAATGATTTTTTTTATTTAGATGCTATTACGTTCGAATATAATTAAATTTAGAGAATATGTAAAAATATGAAAAAGAAAAAATAAAACGTTTTAGGCGTAGCAAATATGCTACGCCTAAAACGTTGTATTTTTCTCTTCATTTATACGGCTTAGTATTACATCATTATACTAACCTTACATAAAAATAGATTATAAAATAGATTAATCTAGAATAAAACGTTACACGAATAAGTAACTATGCTGATCAAGTGAAACGCTGCTGAAGTTTTATAGCTGCCAATAAGAGGAATGTTGATAAGCAGCATTCTGGCGCAGTATAGCCCAGATGCTCTTGCGCCATAAAAAAGCCAAACAAACGATACGCAGCATTGATATTTCATTAACTTTTGATAAAACACTTTACTTTGTCTTCGAAACATTCACGCTTGTGTAGTTCGCACAAGCTTCAAAATAATACATTCACGAAGGCTTTCACGGCGTCTATTAATATACATTATAGAGTTTTTCTGGATATTCCGCCGCGTTTGTTTATTAAAAACACTTAACGTTTCACTCCGTGTTATGCGGAGCATCCTCAGAAGCAACAGCCGACCAAGTTTCCCTCTGCAAAAGACTTTCGCTTAGTTGCTTGGCAGAAAATGAGTGAGTAAAAATATACGTATTTATTGGTACCCTTTCTTCTTTGGCTACCACCCCCCCACCCCTGATTGGGTGATTTCCAGATTATGAGTTCTCATTGGTTTCAATAAACAGACGCGGTGGTACATTCTGCAAATAATATTCTCTATAATTATATTAAACCATTATTTTATATTATTTTACATTATTTTATATTATTTTATATTATTTTACATTATTTTATATTATTTTACACTATTTTATATTTATATGTTGTAGGAATTGGGGTATCGGGGCTAATCAAACTGGTTTTTCAGGTTTTTCCTAATCTCCCATTAAAACTGTAAATTTTCTACTAGTGGCTTATTATCTGTATTCAAAAAAAATTGTTTAAAGTCTTAAAAATAAAGGAATTGAATTAAATAATGTATATTTCAAAATTATAGTTTTATTCCACTTTGAAATTCTAAAATTTGTGTAATAATAATAAATAGTTTTATCTCATAGCATTATGTTTTCTTAAAAGCATTGTAAATAGTGTTCTATTTTTGTACATTATCCTTTGATCAGAACTCCCAGTGCATTTTAAACTTGTTTGCTAAATTAAATACCTTTGTATGAAATAAATGTTTGAAAACCCGCAAAGCATGTGTTTGATCACTAGCGTTTCCACTGGAATGTTAAGGTCTTATAATTCTCTCAAAGAAACAGAGCTATTCGTCGCCGAACAATAGATTTCCCCATCTGAAACTCGCAAGAGAGAAGTTCCATGCTTTCGGCTATCGTTGTTCTTACTTGGGCCAATATTGACTTTCAATATCCAGGCTATTGTCGCTTACTTCAGAAAAGAATTGATAAGAAAGGAAGAAAGAAAGAGACAAAAAAAAAAAGAAAAGAAAAAGAACTCCAACAAATAGATCAGTATCAAAAAACAGATGTTGCCGTCTTTCTGCCCGGGGCAGAGGTAAATGACTTTGTGGAAAATACCGTGAACACTAAGCCGCAAATGTGTTTCCGATTTGAAAAAGACCCCATCGAACAGATAATATTTGTGAAACATCACGTCTTATATAATGAAATTTGCAATTCTGTTTTAAAAACAGAATAACATTATAAGAGAATTAAGTGTTATTTATATCAGCAGGATCTCCAAAGATTGGAAAATTAAATCGTTTTTAAAATTATGAAAGATTTGTATGGAAATTTTTTAATTATTTAATTCGTTGCGTATTTATATATTCAGGAAACATTTAATCATAATTATTATTGATTTTGGAAGAGCAAAAAGTAGTCGTTGTCTATTTCTTTTATGTATCATACATTTTCACTACATGTGAATGACGAATTATTATAAAAATATGAACAAGAGCAGCATACAATTCGTGAAATATATTTTTTTTCAGAAAATCTGACACTCTGATGGGTTGTATTTTATTATCAAGGTTTGCTTGGGAATAAAAGACATCCATGGATGAAAGAGATGAGTGATCGCCGACTTTTCCCTTTGTTTCGAATGATATAGCGTGCAGTCTTAAAGCAAATTTTTATTGAACAATGAAAATAATTAAAAATTTAGTATTTGTCTTTACAATTGCATTTTGTTTCAAATTTGATTTAATAATCTGATTTTATTTTATATTTGCTTACAATTAACATAATTAACACATCATTGCATAATAACATAATAAACAGAAGCGTTAACATGACTTCAATCATCCTTTTTAATGTTGTGAAAGCTAATTTCATTACGGGCATTCCAAGAATATGAAACAATAATAATAATAATAATGATGATGGTAATCTAAGACCAGGTTATAAGCACAAGAAACTACCAAAGATACATCCTGAAGAAGAATATAGAAAACGAACGATGTAGACAATGTGACTTAACGTCTGAAACAAAACAACATGCAACGTCGGGTTGTAAGAAAATTGCCCAAACAGACTACAAATACCGTCACGACCAAGTGGCAAAAATAATTCACTAAAAACTTGCTGTCAGAATCAAGCTGATAACCAACATGAATCCTTACTACAAATACGAACCAGAAACAATACTAGAGAACAAAACACGCAAATTGTACTGGGATAGGCTATTATAACGGACAAGACGATATCACACAATAGACCAGACATAATCCTAATTGACAAAACCAGCAAAATCACACACATATCATAGACATGGCAATACCCAATACAAACAACATACAGAACACATACATTACAAAAATGATTAAATACCAAGACTTAAAGCAGGAAATCAAAGACATGTGGTACATGGATAAGGTAAACGTTATCCCTCTTGTCTTATCAGCAACAGGTATAATACCAACCACACTCCAAAAGAACTTGGAGACACTTGAAATTGACCCCAACACATATATTCAGATGCAAAAAGCAACAATACTAAACACCTGCCGAACAGTCAGAAAATTTTTAAACTTGGCACCAGAATGAAACATACAAAAATATTTTCACACTGAAGGTAGACTTGAGAACTTGGCACCACTCGTCTTAAGCTTAATCCGCCAAGTGCGAGAACGCACACAATAATAATAATTAATAATGGAAAGAAATAATAATAGAAAGAATTTGACAAAATGTCTAAATACAAAAATCTTCAAATCGAAGTGGAAAAAGGCTATGGAACAAAAAGCAGTTGTCGTCTCAATAGTAATAGGAGCTCTCCCACCAAATCTCGAAAATCATCTTAATACAATAGAAATTGACAAAATGGTAGGGCCTCAACTCCAAAATGGTAGGGCCCCAACTCCAAAATGGTAGGGCCCCAACTCCAAATGGCCGCTTTGCTTGGAATTACCCACATCCTTAGAAAATACCTTTGACATCCCAGGCCCTTGGGAAAGGCCCGATATTGAAGAATCTACGTAGTCGTCAAATTCTAGATGGAATGTGCAAATGCATAATAATAATATATTTTTCATTTGCTTCATTTCTTTTGTACCAATTACATTAGTTTCTATTTTATGGTTAAACCACATTTGTCTTGAGAGAGTCGATGTTCTATGCAAAAAGAAAAAAAGAAAAATCTTGAAGAGGAAATCATGTACCTAGAGTGGCCTACCCGATCTCCCGACCTCAATCTCAATCCTATTAAACATAGGCTGTTATCTTAGGGAGGCGTGTGGCGCTGCACTACCTCGCATACCCATCCTCTCAAAATTAAACAAGGAGCAAGTTATATGAATTTTGGAATAACAATGCCCGTTGCTATTTATTAGGCTAGCTTATAGTTGACACCAACAGCATGCAGCATTGCTATTTGTGACGGGGATATAACTCCTTTCCACAATGAAGAATTTTACCTAATTTGTGTTATTCTATAACAATGCAATTCATTAAATATGAGTATCAACGTTATAGAGTGCAGTTCTTGTGACAGGTAGAACGAATCATCGCGTTTTAGATGGTCATCGATGTCTTTCGTCAGGAATCGATTTGAGGGAACTCCAAGTGACCAGTGAGCTTAAGCACTTTGTATCCACTTGAGTTCCTTCCAGTTGATCCTACCGAAAGACAGCAATGTCTACTTAAAACGCGTTGATACGTTTTACTTAACATAAAAAATAAATTGTGTTCAATTGCACTGATGCCAATATCTAATGTATTTTGCATAGTGCTTATATAATTAATGCTTTAATCGAATTTCATGTAAATTCGCCAAGTATCCTTTTATTTGTTATGACGCTGTTTTCCTTTAATTTATAGAGACCAATATACAAGGTGTATCAAAAGTCAGGCATGATTTGAATGAAAATGGTTTAATGTCTATGTTTTTGCAAACGCTGAAGATGAATGCTGAAAGGCTGAAGGTGAATGCGAAGGAAGACCAGTAGATAAAACCATGGGCGTCCATATAGAGGCAGAGGGGGGCTCGCGCCCCCTTGTGTTTTAAAAATTTTATTTCCCCGATTCCGATATGCATTTACTTTAAAAAAATTTAGTCACATTTTAAAAATAAGGTACTTTTTAGCTCATTACTAATTGTCAAGCAGTATCAATTATTTTTGTAGCGTTTTGGTATCTTGTACATTCACTAAAATTCTTGACAGCTTTGAGAAGGAGGTAATAATTTTTCTCATCCCTCCCTGAAGTACTCGTTAATTTTTCTCCCCCCCCCGTTCATATGGGCACCCATGTGGATAAAACCGTACGCAAACTAAATAAATTTAAACAAACGAGTTGTCTACATGATGGAGGATCAGAAATGAATGACCACAGACGTCAAAAGATAACTCGAATGCTGTAAGTCAAATCAATGAAAATTCAGGCATATTCTTTATCGCAATGGCATACAGATTCAATCTCCAAAAACCATCGGTGTGCACATTTAAGAAAGATAATTTGCGTAAAACAAAGATAATTTTTTCAGTTCCTGCATAAATTATTAAATTAAAAATTTTAAAATCTGCGTATAGGTAGTGTTGCTCTCCTAAAAGGTTGCAGGGTATGTTTCGAAATACCATTGAGTGATATGAGCTATATAGATATACGTAGAGGCATCATATCGAACTAAGCTTGCGATAACTCGGAAATAAATTAGATATAAATGCGATAACTCGGAAATAAATTAGATATAAATGCGATAACTCGGAAATAAATTAGATATAAATGCGACAATTCGGAAATAAATTAGATATAAATGCGATAACTCGGAAATAAATTAGATATAAATGCGATAACTCGGAAATAAATTAGATATAAATGCGATAACTCGGAAATAAATTAGATATAAATGCGATAACTCAGAAATAAATTAGATATAAATGCGGTAACTCAGAAATAAATTAGATAAATTAGAGCTTCTATTCAGTAAACAGGGCTGGGAACAGAGGATGCCACAAGGGGAAAATTCCTAGGGCCCAAAACTCAAGGGGCCCCGTTCAAAACCGTTTACGTCTTCCTCTTTCCAAATTAAAGTAAAACCCCTTATTAACGGTCACCCATCGGACAAGAAAATTCACGGGCTCGACAATCCTTTGACATTTTACCTCTTGAAAAATGGCTAGAGTTAGGGAAGGGAGTAGATATTAGTTTTGGGGACCCGATTCGCTAAGCTTTCAGAAGCTCGTAAATCCTGTCTTCAGCCATGTCTGTAGATAAATTATTTATGATTTCAGTGTACTTTTTCAAAGTAGTAGCTGACTTCTGGACCACCCTCTATGGGATTGCGTCTTGCGGAACATAGGGTCATTAACTAAAGATCATCTTGGGTGAAGTGGAAGGATGCGAATATTTTTAACAGATAGATTTTCTTACTTACAAGAGTTCGAAATGGACAAAAATAAAAAGACAATTTGTGGCAAGTATCTTCGGGCTTTCTTCTGATTTAGCGAGAGTTTCCTGTCAATAGAATTACTGAAGAGAAACCCATATACCGTTAATATGGTCAGTATGCTGTTAAATTGTAAATTTCCGAATTATGGGATAATATTGTGGGATATTAAATTGACAGATTCAATTGCTGCGCCTCCACAGTTCAATTTCCGCATAACTTTCCATTTAATGACGAAGATTCTGATTTAACATTATAAGTTTAAAATTATGACCATTCCTAGCGTTTCCATTAATTTAATTGGTAGGGTAGAATACAAAATCTCGAAGATTGCTGGTTCCCTGCCAGTCTAGAGTATGATCCTTTTCTTCATTTCAGAGTTTTCTTATGAACCGAAGAAGAGTCTAGCATGAATTAGAAACACGCTGAAACTAATTTTAGCAAAGATAAGAACTGCATCCAACGTGAGCTTTACACAGAAAATTGACTTCCAACGTGGACAGAACATTTTATATGTTTTACATACCAAGACTGTATTATGGGTTATCCGGGCTAGGACTGATGGACTATCCGGGCTAGGACCGATGGATTATCCGCGCTGGGACAGACGACTAATCGCGATCTACAACTCACAATATATTTATATACAATCACTCTTCTTCGGAGACGAACAGACCGAGTTGGCATAAGCTGTCCAATGTCTATAAATACAGAAAACGATACAATCACTAAGACGTGGACAAATTATTATTCTACTAAAAGGTATACAAAAAACCTCGCACAACTAAAGTTCCCTAATAAGTTAGAACCTTGTGCTGTTGAATAAGTATATTAAGAACGAGCGAAATATTTTATTACAGCTTATTTTTATCCAAAAGTGCTTGGAGAACGTTGGGCACGTTGCTGTAAATTGTTTGAAAATAAAGAGTGGGCGTGAGAGAGCTTAAAGATGCACACGACTAGGTGCCTGAGTTCAAACGATGTGCTTCGGCTGTTTCATATTCTAAACTTTCGTGGTTGATTTTGCTTCCACAAACATTGAGTTCTCGGAGCTAATGTCTAGCGAATGTTGCAACAGCAAGGCGCCACATAATTCATGTGGTTTGTCGGTTCTGTGGAGCAATAAAGACATAAAAAATAATAACAAATATGGATAAAAAATTGGTCCTTGGTCATTCATTCATTCATTCATTCGTTCGTTCGTTCGTTCGTTCATTCATGATTGTTTTAGTCGTGAGGAGCGATTATAGAGAATGTATAAATGTGAAGGGTAATCGTTACGTGGCATTCCTTTTCCTCCACTAGGTGGAAAAGTATAACATTATTTGGATACTGCGCATGCGCGGCGTCATATTATTTTATTTAATATTTTCAGTGAACGAGATCTGGCATTGCGAGAATGCGAGTTTAATATTCGAAAGACTTTAATGGAAACAGTAGTTATGAGTTTTCGATTCTGTAATAGCATTTTAGCTTTTCGGTTTTTCGTTTTGATTATTCTTTTCGTTTAACTTGATATAGTAAAGTGTTTAATTTTTCTAAAGAAATCGTTTCTCCTTTCTTGTTCATTTTACAATAAGAAGTGCTGTCCTCATCTATACTGAAGCAGATGGTTGTTAAAAGTACATTGATGTCTACAAGAGTTAATACCTTTTGACGCCCCAAAACTTTGAAGAAGATTCAACAGTAATAATATCTTACATCCTTATATATATATGGAGAAAAAAACGGCTGTTCTTGTCCTCGTTTGCCTAGTGGTTAGAGCACTCCGGGCTAAACGTAGGGACCCTGGTTCGAATCCAGGATGCGGACGGGATCTCTTTTTTTCCTAAACAAAAAAAGCAGCTCTAGTTTGTTCTTATTTCTACGTGGGTGTCGAAAATTAAGTAAAAATATATTCCCCCACGAAAACCCACAAAAAACTCGACCCATTGGTTTTCTGTGTTGACCATTATTTGGCAATTGTGTTATCCCTGTGAAGGGTAATAATATCTTATAATATATAAATAACACGGCTTCAAGAGAGAAACATGCAGTAAATGAAAGAGAAAATTAGAGTTTTTGTTTCCAGTTATTGTTTGGTTTACTATATCGTCCCTTTTTAAAGCTAACTACGTTATTAATATTTGGTTTTCTATCTCAAGTTAAAAGCAATTCCAATGGGTAAAGAAAGTATGGGTTTACATGACGTAGGAAAATCATTTATTTTTTAAATAATGTCGAAGTCTGTTTTGATTTCAGGACTAAAATTTTTATACATTTGGATTCTGTTTGTTTATTTGTGGTTTTACGGCTCAAAGACTACAGTGGTCATGCTGCGCCGGGACCTACTGTTTTCCGAGGAATCCAAACCTCTTAAGGCCTAGGGAACCAAACCCCGGACTACAGTGAGCAGTGCGATCTTTATGAGATCTCTGAGTAAGCGTTCTTTTTGCACTGCTGGGAGTCGAACCCGGATTAGCGGCGCACTAGGAGAACGCGTTACCACACTGCGCCACCGCAGGGCACCATTTGGATTGATAAGAGACGTTGTGACAATCATATATTTCGTCGCAAGTGGCAAGTGTTTGATTTCATTTAATATAAATCAGTATCAGATATGAATTTTCTTTAAGAATCTAATGGATATAAAAATATTTTCTAAATATAATTAGTATCTGTTAACACACGCTTTTTTTATCAAAACTGGGTGGTGGGGATCAAATTTCTTCTTGTAGGTGCAACATTTTTTATCAAAAACAAAGAAGACGACAAAGGGAGAACAGTTCATCAAAACCAATGTCTTCGATGCTCTATCCCCTAATTAACGCTCATTAAGAGTTCATTTGCAACAGATATAAAACTTTTTATAAATGCATACGAAACTACTAGGATGTAGGCTTTTTAACATTCACAGCCTTTTTCCCCCCTTAAAGGGATATTTCAGTTAAAAAAATCCCCATTAACTTCTAAATTCCCTTATTACGCTAATGGTCATGGATTGCATAACAAAGCTGTTCATTTATCGTTAGCAGTTTTTTGCATTTGTTTACAGGCGTCCGTTTCCAAAATGCAAACACTATTTTTCCCGAACAAACGTTTCTCTTTGGTTCCAAAAATAATTGGAAGCATTGCGCCATTATATTCCTTTTTAACAAGGAACTTAATTTCGTAAACTTCCGCTAGTTAGACAAATATATTTTTTCCAATTATATACTTAAGGTTCTTAATGTAGAACTAACGCGTTTCACACACAAAAAAAAAGGGAACTTAAATATCTATTTTAATTCTTTAAACAGCATTGTATTTGGAGTAAACCTAGTAGAAACATAATCAGAAAAGGGGAGGACGAGGAGGAGGGTGCAGCGGGAGGAGTAGGGAAAGGTGGCTACCAAAGACGACGTTGTAATCTCAGGAGCAAAAAAGGTTTGTTTTTTTAGTTTAACTGACCAATAACGCACAAGTATAGTCCATTCACGGAAAACTGGTTTTTCGCGCAGACAAACGTGCGCGAAAAACCAGTTATGAAATGACGCCCTTCCCTCTACTGCAATGAACCAACCCGTTTGTGACGTCAGCTCCCGTGAATTCTAACGATACCACTGGTCAATTTTCCGCGAACGGACTATACCAACTCATTGAAATTGGGTTGAGTTCAATCTAGTGAACGTTGTTGTGCGTAAATACTGTATACCTGGAGACCTGGTTAAGCCATCTGCACCGTTCCATATACTCCATTGTCCAATCTGGGAATGTAAAATAGACAAATACTCGAAATACATATACAGTAAAACCTCCAAATGACGGACTTCCGTATAGTGAAATTCCCTATATATAGCTGTATTTTGATAAATCTCCATTTTCATTACATATGAAAGTGTTTCTATATAACGAAATTTTTAAAGACCAAAACAGGAAATTGAGCTGTGATGTCAGCGACATCGGGTTCCCTAATACCGTGGGAATTTAATACTCATACTTAAAAACATCTATTTTTAAATGGCTGGATGTTATTTATGGGAAACAGTCGTTTACTGAAAAATGGGATTTTAATTGTGGTATTATATTGCAATACCCTGGTTCATGAATACATCGTTTCCACATAGCGAATTTTCTATATAACGAATTTTTTTTTATGGAACCGTCCATTTCATTATATGGAGGTTCTACTGTATATAAAAAATCAACAAGGTTCTTTTCGTTGGATGATTAAAAACTCACAAAAAAGAATTATTTTTCGGCGTTTGGCGGAAGAAGAACCCAGAGTTTCTTGATTGCCTGTCAAATGCTTTATCCGTTAAGCTATAAGCGTTAATCATTCTCCACTCTGCGATAATATATACGGCTTTTACAACGGACAAGTTCGGGAAGGATGCTACAGTATTTAGACTGATACTTTAAACTGAGGCGACAAGTAAAAATTTTTTGCATTAGTAAAAGAAAAAGTAACAGAATATTTTATAAATAAAAATATCTTATAAAAGAATGTGATATTTTTAGTAAAAAAAATATCGTATATTTTTTACAATTATCAGATCTACATTTTTGTTTATAGTACAGTTACTGAATTTGCGTTATACGTTTAATGTTATATATTTATTAATTTACGGTCCTATATATTTACTGTGTTACATATTTACTGAGTGTGTTATATATTTACTGTGTTATATATTTACTGAGTGTGTTATATATTTACTGAGTGTGTTATATATTTATTAATTCACGGTCCTATATATTTGAATTGTAAGGATATATATTTACTGAGTCTGCGTTATATATTTACTAAATCTGTATTATATATTTTGATTGGTTGCTTGGTTGGACTTTTATGTGACGTGGACGGTAAAGCCAAGCCCGTAACCAAAGGGAGGATCTTAAGAGCCGGTCCCCCCCGAAACTAAATTTTTAATGGGACTTGGCTACGGCCTTGCATGCTATGATTGTATCGATACATGCTGTAAAAATTTTTGAACCCTCACGAAATTAAATCCTGGCTACGGTCGTGGGTAAAGCTCATTCTGGGCCAAACGAAGCGTGTTAGATATTCACTGAGTTAGTGTTATTTACTGAGCCATTCGATATGTACGATGTCAGCACAATTGTGGGCTCTCACAATAAGAATGCTGCTTGTTCACTTCTCAGTCTTTCTTAACTCTTGCCACTTATAATATTAAGAAAAGCACTCTTAATAAATTCAGTTTCAAAAATTGACAAAATGCCAAATCGTCTTTGTTTTTATTTCATATTTTTGTATATTCTAAAATCGTAATTTTGCTTTTTTATATGTGGAGACAGTGTGTGTAATTGTTTCCCGAATTCTAAATTCAAATCAGTCCTCAATTTACCATCGACATGTACACACGTACCATGAAGGCTCCGCGAAAAAGGCATACTAAGTTTCTTTATCTATGTGTTCGAATGAATTTATTTTTGGCGAGTATTAACCTATTAACCGGGGAATCAAATTTTGTGAAACAAGTTTTGTGAAACAGTGTGAAACTGGGGACTTTTTTTCACAGTGATAAGTAATGTCATCACACCATCACGCTAGGATTAAATATATAAGAACTACATAAAACGTAATGCGTTCAACATAATACGGTTAATTTTAATGACGAAAAATGTCGTCATTCGCATTTTGGTAGTCTTCCGGGCATGACGAAAAATGTCGTCATACCCAGTTAACAGGTTAATGAATTAAGCTAAACATTTGACGTTTTAATAAATATGTTTTTAATTGCATGATATTACTACACGTCTTCAATACTCATTTCCTTACAATAATGTATTAATTTTAAAGCCAAGTATGATGTTGGCGGCAATATTATGAGTATTTTAAAACTATTTCTGTATAAAATTAGTTTAATTCTGTATAATTTAGGAAGGTTGTATTGTTCGTATCTGCGTGCAATACATATAATTAATACTGCTTACACAATCTGGCTCTAGTTAATATACTTTTAATTAATCCTGCTGTAATTAACGATTGCAAAAATGGAAATTTAATTTATGGGATTTAATGTCGAATTATAGGGGCATACATTGTAAATTTATGCATTGCTTTAAAGTCTAGATTCAGTTATCAAAATTAAGTATTAAGATGACGCACGATGTTTTTCTTACATGAAAAAAAATTTCTTACATGGAAATGTAAGAAATTTCTTACATGGAAATGTGGTAAAAGATATATTAAAGAAAATAAATGCTATTTTCATTGAAATAAATCATACGTTCAAGGAAGTAAAGGATACGTTCAACAAAATAAAGCAGATGATGCCCTCCCACAAGAAAATGAAGAATATATTCAAGAAAATAAAGCAGAAAATACGCTTATGTAGGGAAGTAATGAAGGATACGTTCAAGAAAATAAAGCAGATGATGCCCTCTCATAAGGAAATGAAGAATATATTCAAGAAAATAAAGCAGCCAATGCACTTACGTAGGGAAATGAAGAATATATTCAAGAAAATAAAGCATAAAATGCACTCACATTAGGAAATGAAGAACATATTCAATGAAATAAAGTATAAGATGCACTTACATAAGAAAATGAAGGATATGTTTAAGAAAATAAACGGAAGATGCACTTCACAAAGGAAATGAAGAATATATTAAAGAAAATAAAGCATACAATGAACTCATATAAGGAAATGAAGAATATGTACAATGGGATAAAGTATAAGGTATGTTTGATGAAGTAAAAGAAAATATGCCTTAAAACGAAATGAGGGTGAGATTTAAAAAATGTTTTATATAGTCCAACTAAAAAATTTTGGCACAAGTAAGATATCAAAATTATTAAACGTCGTCCTTGACTCCTTAAAAATTATCTCAGACACGACGTGCCTGTTTTAAAGTAGCGGAATAAATTTGAGATGTTTTTAGGAATTGAAGCGATTGAAATATTGGTATCATAGATAAACTAATCTTATTAGTAATATAAGTGTGATTTGAATAAGAAACATAATAAAGGGAACTTATATATATAGAAGAAGAATTTTTATTCGATTACTTTTTCCCTTCAGATGCTGCTGCCAGACTTTGAATACCTATTTCCAAGATTTGGGAATTCACTTTTTTCGTAAATGCGTAATGCTTTCCCATCTGAAACCCTTTCACTAAATTTCTTTTCCCTTTGAAACATTATAAAAATTCAATTTCCGTGAAGACCTCTAAACCATGGGTAATATCATGCCATCTCCGATGGCACTCACTTCTACTTTCCCCATTCAACTTGCCTTTATGACCAAGTATATAATCCAATTCCTTACTTTTTTATTGGCACTTATCCATAGTTTGAAATCTACATTTCCATTGAAGTGATACCTGATGGCTTTAAAAGATAGAAAAATTGCTGATATGAAAAGTCAAATTTTTTTATTCGAATTGAATGAAATAAAATAGTTATCTATATATATATATCGTTTAATTTTTACAGAATACTGGCACTGTAGCTCGTTTCATTGAATAATAAATAGGTATGTTTCTCCCCTTGTGTGCGTGCCTATCTCAACCTGAATGAGATAGGTCTGGAGCGTTGACTATAACTCAGTTGGAAAAGTATTCCAGGTGTAATAGGAGGGTCTCCAGCTCATACCTCGGTGGTCTCTGTTGGTCTCTATACCTTTCTCTCACATTTATATGTGATTTTCAAATTACGTTATATATATATACATAGATATAAAAACGATTTGCACGGGACTGACCTGTGTATAAAGCACTTGGAGAGACCTTAATCAAGCAGTGGATAAATAATGGCTGAATATGATGATGAATAATAATTTTAATAATAAAAATGATTTTATTTATTATCTCATATGCATAGCGCAACATAAAATCGTTTACCTATTGTTGCAGGTCCCAGGAAAATATGGTTATATAACAAGCCAGGGACCTGATATTTTAACGCTTATATTCATTCACTCAATACACTCCTCATGTTACTATGAACAGAATATTAATTATATAAAGTCATATCAATTAGAGTAATTATAGACATATCAATTAGATGATAAAAATACTTACATTAGTCTCTTTCATATATATAATCAACATACAATAAATATTAACAAAACACAATTTCATTTAATATTATCCCACTTTATTATCAATTATTTTTTATTCAATTTTTTTGAATAATTTCAGGTCATTCAGGTTTTGAATCTGTTGACAATCCAACTATATATCATAACAAAATGTTTATCCGTTGTTTATTTGCCAGGCGGTTTTACTGATCTTGCAGATATCAAGATCTCCCACGCTCTCTTCTCAGCGTTCTCTTTCCAAAAAAGTGATTACTTTCGGTTCGTGCCTAGCCAAAAGGAAACAGATTTCCCAATTCGATAACTTGAAAATGGCTCTAAAGGCCTTCATTTTATTTTTTCGGCACTCTAAGTGTCAAATTAAGGGCTTGAAACTCTAGAAAAATTGAAATTTATTTCTACCCCTTGGGAACATTCCAAGCATCTAACGAATATATATGTGTGTGAAATATAACGCTCATTTATTTCCACTTTGCTGAATGAAAACCGAGATAAGAGAAATTTATTATTAGTCATTTTTCATACGATTCTCCATAGGTGAATAATTTTAAATTTTCCGTTAGAAATCGTCTATGTCTTCATCGCCTCGTCGTTCTAATTACTTGGGTGTTAGATGCTCATAGTGTATATATAGTACCAGAAGTATCATATAAAAATTAACGAAAAAAATTTGCAGAAGTTGGATCAATGGTGAAAACAGATGCGTAATGATCTTACACTATAATTGTTTTTGTCACCACGTATTAGTGCGAAATTTCGACTTGTGTAATTTTGGAGAAAAAGAGACGCTTTCCCCATCCTGGATTCGAACCAGGGTCCCTCCGTTTAGCCCGGAGTGTCTTGGACCGCTAGACGAATGAGGACAGGAAACAACGCTCTCTTTCTCCGTATGTAAAGGTGTTAAGGTATTATTACCCTCCGCAGGGATAACACAATTGCCAAATATGGTCAACACAAGAAAGCCTCCGGGGCGAGAATTTTGTGAGTTTTCGTGGGGGAAATTTATTATACTATAATTTTTGCCACCCACGTTTTAATTACAGCTCAAACTAGAGCTTGTGTAATTTTGGAGAAAAAGAGACGCTTTCCCCATCCTGGATTCGAACCAGGGTCCCTCCGTTTAGCCCGGAGTGTCTTGGACCGCTAGACGAATGAGGACAGGTAATAACGCTCTCTTTCTCCGTATATAAAGATGTAAAGGTATTATTACCCTCCGCAGGGATAACACAATTGCCAAATATGGTCAACACGGAAAAGCCTCTGGGGCGAGATTTTTGTGAGTTTTTCGTGGGGGGGAATTTATTATGCAATAACTTTTGCCACCCACGTATTTACCTTAACACCTTTACATACGTAGAAAGGGGGCGTTGTTTCCTGTCCTCATTCGTCTAGCGGTCTAAGACACTCGGGGCTAAACGGAGGGACCCTGGTTCGAATCCAGGATGGGGAAAGCGTCTCTTTTTCTCCAAAATGAAAAAGCTCTAGTTTGAGCTGTAATTAATACGTGGGTGGCAAAAATTATAGTATAATTAAAAAATTTTGCAGTGTCTAACAGCTGGATAACAGGATTCAAGGACCTACATGGCCTAATTAATATACAAGATGTTGCTGGAGAAAGTGCTACAGTGGACAGCAAAAGTACAGAAATGTGGCTGGAAAAATTGCCA
>QLNU02014176.1:5979179-5989525 GCA_006491805.2 Dysdera silvatica
ACCGCTAGACGAATGAGGACAGGAAACAACGCTCTCTTTCTCCGTATGTAAAGATGTTAAGGTATTATTACCCTCCGCAGGGATAACACAATTGCCAAATATGGTCAACACAAGAAAGCCTCCGGGGCGAGATTTTTGTGAGTTTTCGTGGGGGAATTTATTATACAATAATTTTTGCCACCCACGTATTAATTACAGCTCAAACTAGAGCTTACGTAATTTTGGAGAAAAAGAGATGCTTCCTCTTATTTTAAATGATCTTTATAAACCTAATTGAAGGATTAAATCTAATTTATAAACGGACATGATTTAACGTCACTTAAAGTTGTTGAGAAATTCGCTTAATCGTAATAAAGTTGCCAACACCTTGATACAATATCTTCTATATTTTCTTAATTATCTATCTTTCATTGATCTTTCTTATCTTCATAAGAAAGACTTTTCAACGATTAACATTGAATGAAACAGGGTTCCTAAACTAGGGCTTCGTGAGTTATTGGTATAATAATTGCTATGTGTGATTTTTTAGAGACCTAAAAACATCGCCAAGAGTTCCAGCAGGCAAGAGATTTTAGAGTAGTGATCATTCTGAAAAGAGCCATCTTAACTTATTCGTAGGGTCAAGAGATCTATAATTTTTAGAGACTCATTTCACATTAATTTTTAAACTTCCAAATTTTTTCAATTAGAAAAGTATGACATAGAAAAACCTTGCCAATTTGAATCCTTTTTTTTTTGGCTTGGAGCCCAATTGACTCACCAAATTAGACGGCAGTAGTGATAAACGATCTGTAATATCTTAGTGGTAACTGTATCGGACCATTAGCACGAAGATCACAGGTCCGACCTTAGTCTATGGTGTGTGCCTTTAATTCAAAAACCGAAAATTTTACCTTTAGAGTTGGATTCCACCCGAAAAAGGTTGTAGGTGGCGCGAGCTATATGGATGGGTTGCAATTGTTAAAGTGAGCTAAGGCAATTCCTGTAAATAGATGACGCGACGCCGCAATTTTAAAGCACATGGGTTTTTTTTAAAGTTTTTTCCCGCCAAGTTGAAAGGAAATTCCCTCTCTTCAATCAGATCAATAGGAGAAACCATTTTCAAGTGTCCCCCAAATTGATTTTTGACATCAAATGGTCTAAGTTGGCCATCCCAAATGCTGAAATAAGAAACACCTACTGACAACGGCCATTGCCAGATATCTGGAGCATAGGCGGTTGCATTTTTATAGATGCCAATATTCAATTCCCCCCTCTTTCTTCGATCCACGCCCTTCTTGCCCAAATCCTCTGCAGTATTGTTAAAGTATTTCTTGAAGACGGGTCTATCGTCTTTGCACTGGACAGTGTCCAAATATTACACCCCTTTTCTTTAACTTAGATCCTTTTTTGAACTTGAAAAAGTTTTCTTCTTCTCGGAGCTATTTTATGGTGGCTGCGTAACATCCATTTTTCTTTGAATGCAGACTCTGACAGTGGAATCTGGCTTTAGATTTTTGGATCGTAAAATTTTTCTTTGTAGTCGCACTTTCGGCTGTAAATATCTTTCGGGCAGATGTTACACAAACGCATCTGGCAACAACGGAAACGTTGCCAGTTTTAAATAGCTCTCTGGAGTTATAAAGCAATTTTTATGCATTTTGTTAAGTATAAAAGTAAGGGGCGACAGTAAATTTCAAAACGTTGTTTATATTATTTGGAGAGCCATTATTTATCAAACACCAGCGAACAGAGGCGCTAATTCTAAGGGCCGCAGGTCTTTCTGAAATTGATGGACATATATTAATAATAAAGAAATTCAGAAATAAAAGTGGAAGTCAACATGTAAAATATATTAATTGTCGCCGCTTAGGTTTTTCCTAACTCGAGCTGCCCTATTTGGTTGCATATGAATATTTCTCCGTGTAGGGGCCCAAATATTATCCTCGAATTAGCGCCCCTTCCAGTGGATAAACTGATATCAATATTCAACGATAAATATAATTATTAAATAATTATTTCTGGAGAATCGACAATCACTACTTTAATTTTATATCACTGTATTTAATGTGTTTCATCCATTCTAAGCTAAAGCAAATCTTACGCGATCACTAATAATATCATTACTTGTAACATCATTACCTCCAAAAGGCCTATTTCGTTACTCCATTATTACTTTTCAACCATACATATCACTTCAAATGGTTCTGTAAAGTTGAAAAGTAATGGAGGAGTAAAAGTGTAAGACATTTGAAGGCGATGACATTACAGGTAATGACATTATTATTGATTGTATAAGCTTAGCTTAAGAATTAATCCAATCGTTTCCAAAGATAATAAAAAAAAATAAAAACTTACTAATTAATTGCAATTGATCGATATAATTTGTGCTAATTGAAGGATGAAAAAAAATATTGGAACTATGGATTTCGGAACTATGAATATTTTTGTATTTACAGACAACAACGAGTGTTATATTATACTTATAAAATATGCGCTTATAACAAAAATAAACTATCCATCAATGAAGAGCATATAATAAAGATATTTTTAGATGATAATTGCTAAACTTGTAATGCAAATTTGTGTCAAACATTCACCAGTAAGTTTGATTCGAGGCATTTGCTTATAACAATAAGCAGAAATATTACGAATAACATTGTAAAATAAATAAATGTGACTAGGCCATTTTCTTTCAATTTTAAGGTGCGCGTGTCAAAATTCTTCTTGGCGTAGTTTCGACATCAGCACTCTAGGTACGCAAACGTACATTTGTAGCATTGAAATCGCCACTTTCTACACATCTAAATTTTGAACAATATTGTTCTTTCTTCACGCTTACACGTTTAAGCTAAAGACGTATTTACAGAGAAGTAAAAGAAACGTTATCCCAGCCCCGAGTTAAACCGAGGACCCTCAGCACGAACTGGAGTGCTCTAACCAACTAAGCAACTGGGACACTGGAACAAAGCTCCGTTGTTTTGTATATAAAATTCTGTAAGACATTATGCCTCTTCGTAGGACTAGCACAATTGCCAACCTCGCCAAATATGTGTGTGTCAACATTCAAAGGCACTGAGACATGCTTTTGTGATTTTCGAAAGGGATTAAGGTGGACAGTATTTTTCTGCACCCAACCATAAACACTCAAACTAGAATTGTATTTGTAGGGAAGGAAAAGAGACACCGACCCGGAGTCGAAACAGAATGCCATAGCCGATTGGATTACCATAACAGGGAAATGGTACTCTTTTATTTTTAGTATACAAGGTTTTGTAAAATATTATGACCCTTCGCAGGGTTGTTAAAATTGCCAAATATGCTAAACATTGAGGGTAACAAAATATCTAAAAACTAAACTTGTCTAAAATTTAGACAAGGAAGTAAGAGAAAGAAGTGAATACACCACTCTTTGGAAAATGAAATTATGTTTGTTCTGAACTATATTTGTAATATTATAATATACTTTTATATAACTGCGTTTTAGTGTATTTTTTTTTCCAAAATTCGGCCTACAACACTTTTAGTTTGAGTTTCACAGTGTGAGAACCTTCTTCCAATGTGCCATCTCTGATAACGTAGAACGAAAGCATTCCGCACATTTCTCAAAAGCAAAGGCACCAGTAGGGAGACATTGGGGTCTCCGTTGCAGCAGCAGCAAGGTGGCTCGAAGTCGTTGAGCCACCCACCTCCGTGGCTCCAGGGTGGTCCGACTGGTTCCCAGATTTGGGGCCGTTTTTTTTTGGGGGGGGGCGTCCTTTTTTCAATATTTGTTTAACTTTTTTGTTTAATCTAAATTAATTTTTCTTGAAGTTCACGAATGTTAAATTCATGATTACGCGTTGCCTAAAATAAATAAATTTAACACGGAATTAAATCCGCCAGATTAATTTTAAGATTTTGAGATTAATTATAAGGCAAAAGCGGCTAAACGTTATTGTCTTATTATGATTTTTAAATAATTACAAGTTTGTAATTAGATAATTTCAATCACATTCAAATTCTTATTTTAAAGTATACTCTATGACTGATGAATTCATTTCGATCCCAGCTCTACTTTCGTTCCTGACAACTACCAGCGTTTTCCAACCAAGTGTAGCTTGAATTTTCACGTTGGGTTTGGTTCCAGACATTTTGTCAGCAAATCAATAGCGGGGTCCGCCCACCTCCAAGATGGGGTTCGTTCTCCAAGACAAGTTCGTTCGAAGAGATGAAGACCTGGTTCTAACACGATTTCAATATGTATCCTTTTCTAGCTCAAATTTCCCACGACGTTAATTATGAGACAAAAGCAGCTAAACGTGCACGTGGGGTGTCCTAGCGGCGGATTTTGGAATATCTTCCGATTCCTATGGTTTCGAAGGACATTCCTCTTGATCGTTGTATCTATGCATATGAGAGTTACGTGTCCCCTTTCTGAACGATCCGAGCTCCTCTAGTGGCCAATTTTGGAACTTTTTTCGAATTCATTCGATTTCTGTTGTTTAAAGGGACATTTCTCTTGATCGTTGTATATACCTATCTGATGGTCACATATCCCTTTTTAGCGATCCTAGCTCCCGCTAGCGAATTTTGGAATTTTTTGTAAATATTTTATTTCAAGAGATATTTCTCTTGGTCGTTGTATGTATGCTATGAGGGTCACGTGTTCCCCTTCTGGGCGATCCTAGCTCCCTCTAGCGACCAATTTTTGTACTGCTTGTAAAATTTTTTCTCTTAGCCGTTGTAGGGGGATTCTATATGTTCATCTGATGGTCACGTGTTCCGTTCCTCGGCGACCCCAGCTCTCCCTGGCAGTGAGTTTTGGTTTTAGCGATTTTAATAGAAAAAATGGCGTTTTTCGTTAACTTTATTTATTGGCACGTATTTTCTTCCACTTTTTTCTTCTCCTTTTTTCTAAACTTTTTTTCACTTTATATTTTTCTAAGTTTTGTGTTTTTAATTTTTTCTAAACTCTTTTTCCACTTTTTTGTTTCCAAAGTTTTTTTATTCGTTTTCTAAAACCCTTTTTTGTTATATAATTTTTCTTTTTTTAACTTTTGTGTTTTTTCTTTTAACTTTTGTAATTTTTTTCGAGTTTTCTCCTAAATCTTTCCGTTGGTTCATTCGATGCTTTCCTGTTCTAACATGAAATAGGCCGTGGACGATTTACAAAGCTACCACATTCTACGCGAGTTGTTTTACGATTGTGAACGTTACGATTGTGTGTGTTTACGAACATGTTTTACGATTTTATGTGAGATTTAATGATTTTCATTTTTTGATGACTTGAGGCCATACTTTACAACTCTCTCACACGAAACTCGAGATTGCCCGAACTTCAATGTGTTTGACACCAATCCTACCAAGGTAAGATACATTCTATTTTCTTACTTGTTTCATTTAAACAAGCGTTTCAGCGGTGCTATTCGTTCGAAATGGTGCGATCAACTGTGGATTCAGGTTATTTTACTTTTTCACTATAAAAATTAGGAATCTTTTCTTATTTTCCTTATTCAAACATTACTTTAAGAAATTTTTATATCCAAATTGTTTAAAATTTTTAATAATTTTAAGAAGACAGAAGATTTTTTAATTAGTTGTCACCAGTATTCTCGCTTCCAAAGAAAATATTACCCCTCTGACTAAGGTATTTACTACAACATCCCTCACGTTCACATATACAATAAATGCTTTGTATTCATTTAAATTGGCCAGTTTTTTATTTTACTATTTCAAATCGAAAAAATCCCCATTGTATTGTTTATGAAAATCGTTATATTTAGTCTTTAAATTGACTTATTATCGCTTTTATACTTCTCTATATTTAAAATATTCTCTAACATTTTGATCTGTAATTAGCTTATTGTTTTCGCTTGGATTCATGACAGTCATAAATTGCATATACATGTAGCCTTTACTACGGATTTTATTCAAAAATGCTGCGATTCTCCCAACATAGAGACGGCTTACAAAGAGTGGGTTAAGAATCATTGAAATAAATATCAACATGTTTCTGCCTTTTTCCGGTCATTCCTGTATCCCTCTTGGAAACACCCGTACCCAAGTTATTTCCCCAGCAAAGGGGTCGCAAACCGGTTCTTGAATAAACTCATATCGCCTGGCTCTTTCATCCCCACCTTTCTATATGAAAAAATTTACATTTGTTGACATACAAGATGCGACAGAAAATTTTCAAGACTGACACCCGCATAAAAGTATAAGCAGCTTTAGAATATTCTCGATGCATGATAGCACGGATCTCAATCCATTCTAGGCATGGACATAAACTAAATGTACAATAATATCTTATTTTTTTCACTTTATATGCATTTTTCCTCCTTATTTTAACTGTTTACGAATGAGAATTACGGTAAGAGATCGCAGAATTATCATCAAAATACGGGTAAATCAGTAGAAATGAGTAGCTCGACGTAGAGATTAAGACATTTCGAGGTACACCCCCCCAACGAAGCTCGTGTAAAATATCGGTGGTAAAGGAGAATTTTATAAATTTTTAAAGTTAGAGGTTGAAATTCTAGAAATACATTATTTAGAATCACCACATCAAAACAAATAATTATCTGTTCATTCCCATTTTTTCTGCTGTCGGAAGTTTACTTCACCTATTCGCATGCTTACACCCCATATCATTAATGTCTTTATATTTTTCCCTATACAATAAACGGGAAATGTAATGCTGAAGCTGATGAACATTTGCAGAAGTGTTTTAATTTTCACTTCAAAATCTGAGTTGCGAGACATATAAATAGTTTTCAACACCATGTTTTCCGCATTCTTCCTCTCATTTATGACTACCTTACATGCTAAAGCGTTTAAGAAACAGTATTTAATATATGTTTATACAATTACTTCTCAACTAAGACGAAATGTTTGCTCTACGGTTAAGTTTAAAAATTTACTCCAATAGTTTTGAAACGCGTCCCACTATTTGTTCTTTCTATATTTTCTCACCATCCACCTTTATTTTTGCCACTAAGTCTTGAATATTTCTTTTGCTAAATGCGAGTAAGACAAATACAAAAGAATTTGACGGTCGTATATGCTGTCACTGTTCCACTGCTATCTACCGACTTTCCGGGTCTCTGAGAATCATTCATATTTCTCGACATAAGAAAAGCAAAAATCATACACCCTTAGGAGCTGCAGACAAAGGTCGTGCGGCTACCTGCCTCAGGACTTACTTTTCTTTGTTGAATCCGAATTAATCCCATGGACAAACAAACCCTAGACAACAGATCAGCAGACAAACTGAAAGCGTGGTTATTCTCGTGTGAATTCAAACTCAAGTTTCCTGAACAATGGGTAAATACGAAATTGTTCTACATATATGATTTCTCCTAGTTTTAAAAAAAGCTCAGAGAAATAAAAGTGAAAAAGAGGAAACACAAAGACGAAAAAAGAAGAAACATTTTTTTTTAATTTATACATGCTCCAAGAATAACGTTAGTTGTCTGTCACGATGATTATCGGCAATGAATGTGGTGAAGGATATGATAAAATCAATGGTTTAAGAGGGCATCGCTTATTAACACATCTTATTTCCTGAAAAGGTATATTATTTGCAAGTGCATTGTAATAAAATTCCACACTATCCATATTGATCGCGGCTCCACATGATATGAATAACACACACATAAATTTTGATCTGCTGTGATTTATACTATTAAGAAATATAAGTATTTTACTGGAAATCCTAAACATGACGATATCTTTACACTTTTGTTAAAAACACTTTAGTTTGGACTTGATAGGTAATAAAGCAAGGTAATAGATATTCCAGGTGTGAAATGTGTGTCGTTATACGTGTTAAGTTTGAGCGCACGAGCAGTCATGAATGAAAGTTTTTTCCTATGTAAGAGATAAAAGGCAAATTGCATTTTCCGAAACAGATATTAAAGAAGAGATTGATACTGCCTTCACATTGCCATAATTAGCGCTTCGCAATCATATCAAAAGGGTGCTTGGATTTTATTATGATTAAGTAATTAGTAACCAAATTATGGTAACTTTACCTTCTGCATAAGTTTACTCACACACTCACCTCTTTCAAAAGAGAGCGGGACTTTAATTATGCTATTCTTAAAATAACGACCATGAATATTTGATATGGATAATAATTTTTTTAATATAGAAAATAACGGCCATGAGTGTTTTCAATGGATGGCACATTTTGCTATTCAACCTATGGGAAGGCAGCTATATCGCATTATGCTAAATATTTGAAAATCGAGACTAAATTAGGTGTCATGTATATTGCATTTTCCCCCAATAAAATTGTTTTATGCAAGGAAATTGCAGAAAAAATAAGCTTTGGTTGGTGGATATGAATATGAAAACTTTCTCATGCTTACATCAAAATATGCAGGTTTGTTTTTTATTCATCGATTTTGTTACACATATCCGGAAAATACGTGTTCATATTTTTTGTTTCTACCTCATTATGAACTTCACTATACTTTTAAATTCCTTGACTAGGTATGAACATCAAAAAGCTTTACGCGAAATTTGAAGACTTGTTTATAATAGTATAAAGTACAATAACTCTTTGCAAGTAAACATACATATGTCAGATTTCTATAACCGACATTTTGCAAAAGAAATAATCGACATAGTGGAAAAAATAAAGGTAGATGGTGAGAAAATATATAAAGAACAAATAGTGGAACGCGTTTAAAAACTAGTGGAGTAAATTGTTAAACTTAACCGTAGAGCAAACATTTAACCTTAGTTGAGAAGTAGTTGTATAAACACATATTAAATACTGTTTTCTAAACTCTTCAGCATTTAAGGTAGTCATAAATGAGAGGAAGAATGTGGCAAATACGGGGTTAAAATATTTATATGTCTCGTAACTCAAATTTTGAAGTGAAAATTAAGAAACTTCTGGAAATAGTCATGAGCTTCATCATTACACTTCTCGTTTATTGTATAGTGTATAGGGAAAATATAAAAGAAATTAAGTATATGGGGTGTAAGAATGAGAACGGGTGAAGTAAACTTCCGACATCAGAGAAAATGAGGATAAACAGATATTTATTTGTTTTGATGTGGTGCTTCTAAGTGATATATTTCTAGAATTTCACCCTCTAACTTTAAAAAATTATAAAATTCTCCTTCATCATAGATATGTTACACGCGCTTCGTTGGGAAGTTTAGCTCGAAATGTCTTGATCTCTATGTCGAGCTACTCATTTCTACAGCTTTACCCATATTTTGATGAATTTTGATGATAATTCTTCGTTCTCTTACCGTGATTGTCATGTGTAAATAGTTAAAATAAGGAAAAATGTATATAAAGTGTAAAAAGTAACTGATAATATTGTACATTTAATTTATGTCCATGGCTAGAATGGGTTGAGATCCGTGTTATCATATATCGAGAATAAATGTGAAAGAAAATACGTGCCAATAAATAAAGTTAACGAAAAACGCCATTTTTTTCCATTAAAATTGATAAAAGTTCGAAAACTCACCACAATGAGAGCTGGGGTCGCTGAGGAACGGAACATGTGACCACAAGGTGATCATATAGCATCACCCTACAACGGCTAAGAGAAATAAAAAATTACGAGAAGTACAAAAATTGGTCGCTAGGGGGAGCTAGGATCGCCCAGAAGGGGAATACGTGTCCCTCATAACATACATACAACGAACGAGAGAAATATCCCTTTAAATAAAATATTTCCAAAAAATTCCAAAATTCGTCGCTAGGTGGAGCTAGGATCGCTAAATCGACCATCAGATAGGTATATACAACGATCAAGAGAAATAGCGCTGGAAACAATAGACATCGAATAATTTCGAAAAATATTCAAAAATTGGCCACTAGCGCAAGCTAGGATCGTTCAGAAAGGGGACACGTGACCCTCATATGAATACATACAACGATCAAGAGGAATGTCCCTCGAAGCAATAGAAATCGAAAGATATTCCAAAATCCGCCGCTAGGACACCCCCACGTGTACGTTTAGCTGCTTTTGTTTCATAATTAACGTCGTGGGAAATTTGAGTTAGAAAAGGATACATATGGAAATTATGTTAGAACCAGGTCTTCATCTGTTCGAACGAACTTGTCTTGGAGAACGAACCCCGTCTTGGAGGTGGGGGGAACCCCGCTATTGATTTGCTGATAAAATGTCTAGAACCAAACCCAACGTGAAAATTCACGCTAGACTTGGTTGGAAAACGCTGGCAGTTGTCAGGAACGAAAGTGAGAGCTGGGTTCGTAATGAAATCACCAATCATAAGGTATACTTTAAAATTAGATTTGAATGTGATTGAAATTATCTAATTACAAACTTGTCATTATTTAAAAATCATAATAAGATAATAACGTTTAGCTGCTTCTGCCTTATAATTAATCT
>QLNU02014176.1:5989625-6007716 GCA_006491805.2 Dysdera silvatica
TCACCCATATGTGCATATAGCCTTGCACCCAATGGTCACCCATATGTGCATATAGCCTTGCACCCAATGGTCACCCATATGTACATATAGCCTTGCACCCAATGGTCACCCATATGTGCATATAGCCTTGCACCCAATGGTCACCCATATGTGCATATAGCCTTGCACCCAAGAGGTTAACGCGATTTGTGAAAGTAAAAGACGGGAAGAGAAGTGGGGGGTGGGGTGGGGTATTGCTGACAAGCATTTTAACATGTAATATTTCTGTTAGAGGGAAGTTGGAAATTGAAAAAAAAATTTGGAGTGTTTTGCATTACGTATATGCATTTTCATTTATTTTCATTCTCTACCCTCTCCAACACCTACCAAGTTTATATAAAAGCATGGTACTATAATGACAAAGCAAATAAATTAATGTAAATTTGAACTTAAATTTACCCTGAATCAAATATTCATGAAGAAAAACATTTATTATATAAAAAAGAAACTCTAAGAGAAAAAGAAAAATAATAATAAGATGAATATAATTAGTGTAATAAATAAAATAAAAACAAACCATTCTAAAGTTTAATTGAACTACACAACAAAACTCAACAACAACTGTACCCCACACCTGCTAAAATAATATTAGTTGTGTACAAAGTGTCACCAGTTGTCTTATAATTCAAAGGCTGAACAAAAAATAAATTTAAATTCTTATAACTCAGATTACAAAATTACGAAAATTATATATATATATTAAAAAATATCAAATTTCTAAAAAAAATATAATTGCATTAAAAAAATATATGATAAAATTAATACTAAAAATTTAAATGTAGCATGGAAGTAGCATGAACATGGATGCTTAAGCTTACAATCGACACATGCTTTCTTCTGTTGGCATTTTCTTGCTTCGTTACGACGATGGTTGGCTGGTTGTACTTTTATGGCACGAGCACCGCAAGGGTTATTCTGCGCCAAGAATTCGTCGCCAAGAGTTTCCCTGCTTTCAAAATTTTCTTCAGCATGACAATAATGTATACAATTCATATTCATATTCGCTTTGCAACTCCGAGGAAAATCTTCTGGATTTATTCTAAAGATATTTCATATTTAAGCAGATTACAATGTAAGTCAAAGCCGAGAATTTACGGCGGTCATAAAGGTAAAGCGAAATTATGTTGCCATCGCCTGCTTTGAAATACGGAAGAAGTAGTGTGACTTATGTTTTCTCCATTTTAACGGAACATTTGATATTTCGGAAGCAGTAAATCCAGAATGGAGGATTTGGATAGTCCGTATATCAATGTTACAAATGACGGCAATGCGGTTTTTAGACTGTAATTCTCGTTTCCTATCCACATTGTTCGTACCACTGAATGGCGGCATTTAGTATGGCAATAAATATTTCTTTTATGAAATAGTTTAACTTATAGGTAATGTCGTTGTCCCCTTCTGTAATTTAAAACAATGGACTTGTATTATTTTTTTAGCAGTAGCATTTGAAAGTAATTCATTTGCTGGCGAGTGAAAAATGAACACCACATTAGAAACATGTGTGTGAAGTAAACGAAAAAAAATATACGTAAGAATCATGTTAAAGTTCTAGAGACAAACAAGTTCAAACAGTCTGAAGGTTTTGGAGTCGTTCTCTGGTTTGTCAATATCTTCCATATAGGTCCTGGTCATCTCCTGGACCTCTTTGAGGTGAGATGCATCCATTTCCTTGTCGCTTCCACAGCGAATACAGTTCAAGTTGGCAAAGATTTTAACTCTGTGTAGATGTTTGGAAAGGTAGTCAGGTGCAGGAGTTTTTCTGAAAAAACTGCTGCTAAATAACATAATTTACGACATGAAAATGATGAGAATTCAACTTCATCAAATGTTTACAGCCTTCCATTTATCGTATTGTCGAAAATAATATATAATTTCTTACTAGCCTAGCTTAGTTTTCCATATCTAACGGGATATCTAACGAATTATCGTTTCATTCACTCACGAATGGATGAAGATGTTGGTAGGAGGGTGGAAAAGGAATGGTGGGGGAGTTTGATGTTAAAATTTTGAAAATAGTTGACGTTAGGCGAAACTACGGAGGCCGGTTTTTGAATTTTGATCCGAAATAGACGAATTAACTGTCTTTGTAGCATGAGGGGGCAGAGGGGGGGAGAGTCCTTCCAAAACCTACCTGTGTGAGGGCCATTGGCCAAGAATATGTGTCTGATTGTGAGTGCGGCGTGTGTGGAAATGTTTGTGTGCATAGATTATACAGTTACAACTAATTACTTCCCTGCTAATTAGTTCCATAATTGAAAATTGTATACGCCCAATAAGCATTTAAAAAAACCTTGATTAATACGCGGAAATTCCATATTGTCAATGAGCGATGTCATATGTTATTGTTTATCGAACTTCATGCATACTCTGCTATGCACCATGAGTAGCAGGCGCGGCATTAGAGGGGCGTGACCACATTTCCAAATTCTGATGCAAAAACTATCTTTTTTTTCATTGCGGTTTAAATTATTTTACTTGTTGGAAACTGATAATCGATATGGGATTTAATTTTAGCACATTTCCTTTTTCTATTGACCAGTTAGGGGCAAATATTGCATTCACCTCTCATCATGGATTTCGGTCCATACAAATTTCCCGCAACCCACAAACGAAATGCGAAATGTGCCGCTAATATATGGTATGGATTATACTCAATCAGTGGCGCAGCAACTCAAATTTTATGGGGACTTATATAATTTTATAGAGAATCACGTGCTTTGGAGTTAAAGAAAATAATGTCTCTTGCCATCCAATGGGGGCTGGAGCCTCTTGATCCCCCCCTTGCCTATTCCACTGTGAGGAATACTGAAGCAGCTATTCAAAGTATCAACACTCCATGCAGCGCATGCGCTAAAGATTTGCATGTATCATGAAAGCCGTTGCCAAACAAAATTTATTAAAAAGCAAAATCCGAAGTGTTTTCAGAAAAAAAATAAGGAGATATCGAAAATTGGATGGCAAAAGAAAAAGAGGCGAGTTTTTTGGAACGTGCTCAATGGTCATTGAAATAATAAAGCGAACTTGACAAACTTGTAAAATTATTATTTTTTAAAAAAATTCTTGAAAAAGTAAAAAAAGTCTTATTTTCGGAATAAATGACTTTATTAAGATGGAGGAGGAGGGCAATTGAAGCCACAAAACAAGTTGAATTTCAAGAAATATTAAAATAAAAATGAAGGAAAACAAAACATACCTTAAAAAGAATACTAAGAAAATAAATAAAACTGATACAAATAAATAAAAATGAAAAAAGTTGATAAATTCATTTCATTTTATTAATAAATACATTCTGCTGTAGCGGATTTCGTAAACTTTGTTTCCTCTGCAGTCACTAGAGTAATGTAAATTTTATAATTGTATTTGTTATTGTGTTCTAATTATTATTTCATTTTATTAAATTTATTGTTTATATATAGATTTGTGCGGAAAGTATGGGAATAGACATTCAGACAGTAACAGAGAAAATCATGGTTGAAAATGATTGTGATATATAGGTATATTTGTAAATAAGTGCGTGTGAGTGTACTGTACATATTTGCGCTCATTTTTTTACCATAATATTTAAGAATATATTTTTCATGAATAAATCACACAGCGTTATAAGATACAATTAATTTAACCTCATAGCAACGCCAAATTAATTATACAATAATTTTTGCCACCCACGTATATTTAGCTCAAACTAGAGCTTTATTATTTTTGGAGAAAAAGAGGCGCCGTCCTCATTCTGGATTCGAACCAGGGACATTTTTACATAAGGAATAAAATTTAATTTTAATAAATATGGTCAGTGCCGTATTTCCCAATAGGCTATACTAGGCTATAGACTAGGGTGGCAAAATTTTATGTATTGAGTCTGATATAACAAAATCAGCATCATACGATGATATAATCAGATGTTTTGCCGAGAAGAAAGCTAGACGTCATGCTTTCCATTTAAATACCAGTATTCGATAGGCTTTTATTTTTTTGTTAAAATTAAAATTTATTTCGATAAAATTGAATTTGATTTATTATATACAAAAAGAAATAATACTTCAATATAAGTTAATATTGTTCAATGTTTATGATTCATTAGTAATTAGTAACGTGAAATCCCCATTGTTTCGTTCATTTTTAATGAATACATTTTAAAATATTTTGATGTTATAAGCTTCACTTTTTCGCTGCCTTCCTACATTTAATATTGCATACTTTATAATGCATTAGGTAGTTTCATACGTAACATCTATGAATACTTCCATTTTTATTTTATTACCATGTATTCGTGTGCACACGTGCGCGAAGTGTTATGATTACTAAAACCACCACTTTTCTCTTGCTTGCTTGAATTAAATCAGCAACTGCAACTACTAGTAGCTGAGGATTTATCGCATGTCACATAAGATTTATCCTCTCTTCTACACTTCTTTATGTTAGTAAATAAATCTAAGCCCTGAAGATTTAACATTGCTTTTTCTTTTGGACCTCCTTTTCAGGTATCTTTCTCCTGTGTCTGAAGACGACAAGTCTCTTAGCGACAAGCCACTCACTACTCTCTTTGTTGCTGTCATCCACCGCCATTTTATTGCCTTAGGAAACAAACTCGACATCTTCTAAAATATTAATAAGCTATTTATATACTTTAAAGCTTTACGTCATTTTAATGCTGACGATTACAGCAATGACATCATCTTCAGCTTCTTTTTATTTACTTCTCTTCCGAAAAGATTTTTGCGGTGCATGTAATTTATTGACTAACGATGTGATTTGTTACGTAGTCGAAATTACAATTTGGATATCTTTCATATATTATTTGTTTAAAATGCTTAATTTCTATCCGTTTTGGGAGTTAAGTATTTTCATGTGTCGCAATCTACGACTATTTTTTCTGCAATTTTCTAGGCTTGTTCTTAAAAGCCGTCGCATTGTGGAAATTTGTTTAATGAAGGTAACTTTGCCTTTGGACAAAGATGGTTAGGTGTTGCATTCAAAACTAATAAATTTTCTCATGAAAGAAGGTTATTAAAATTTTAAAGATTTTCTTGTTGTTTGCCCAAAAGAAATACTGAAATGGTCGGTCACAAATTGCAACACTGTATTCTCAGAGAGGGGTGTAGAAGGATATAAATTGAACATGCGTTGCAATAGTATCCGCTAAAAACGAGAGGAAACAATGAATGAAAAGTGGCCTACAGCTGCGTGAAATTCTAGAGCAGGTTACGTTAGTGGGCCCAAAGCAAAGCCTAACCGAAACATTTAAACACCTTAGATTCTTAACGAAATCCACAACCGCACAAATGAAGTATTTTATCTCGACAAAAGACACAACTTGCTTGGTAAAAGTAAGTGTGATGAAGGGTCGTACCAGCCACGTAAAACGGGAAGGCTCCCATATTCTCTTTATATTTTAAAAATGTTTTGCTATTTTCATCTCTCCTCGTCAAGTAGGACCATTACGTACATTGCTTCGATTCCAATATGAAGAATCATTTATAACATTACGAATGGCTTTTAGGCGAACATATAAAACAGCACACGAACTTAGTATATCAGCAAAATTCCTATAGAAAATAAACTGACTCAAAAGAGTGAGATGGTATGCTTGTTGTTCATTCCTCCCCTTTGGTTACTTTGTTCAGTAGCTCCATAATGTCAAAGGAAAGTAACCGAAATGAATTAAATATAGGACTCGCAACATTGGCTCTAATTATAACTCTTTGACTGATATACAGTGGAACTCAGTTTTAATGGACACCGATATAATGAACTCGCGGCAACAATAAGCAAATCATTTAAATTAGTTTGATTCAATGTATAATAGAAAAGATTAATAATATAAAGCAGAAATCGCCTCAATAATTCAGGATTGTGAAAAGTACGCTATTGACGACTTTAAATGAGTCAAGAAAAATCAATGCTGCTTATGTATTTAATCAATCTGAGTTCGTGGTAATTTTTTTATATATAATAAAACAAATATTTTTCAAATCATCTACTGTGCATGATATTGGCACATATAAACTGTTTTTATTTCAAAATTTATATATAGTATAATTAATAAAGTACTCGTAATAATAATAATAATAATAACTCAAATCCAGTGCGATAAACACTTTCCCCATAATATTATGGACATAACGGTTATAGAAAAAATTATATCTGGTTGGTAAATATACCTAGCGATAGACAAATGAACTGAAAAAGAAATTGAGACGATCGAAATACAAGTGTTGCAAATCGAGATTGGAGAAAGGTGATTGATTGATAATCCATTGATTGTCGTTTCAAAAATCTAGACCAACAGTTCTTCAACTTTTCCTGGACCACCGAACCCCTTCGAGATCACTCACCCTCACTTGGACATCTAAGTGTTAACTCAGTTTAAATCCCGGAATTTGCATCCTTACGTATTTATTTCTGATGTTTTATCACTAGTTTCACCATTTAAGCAAGGAATTTTCGTTTCCTCGCAATTTATTTTACTTACTTTGCTTACCTAACATTAAAAGAACAAATGCTGCTTTCTTGGTATTTTTTCAAAACTTTTGTGGACCACCGAGGATCTTGCGGACACCTGAATTGTCCACCGAATCCTCGGATGAAGAACCATGATTTAGACTATTACCTCAATGGTAAAATAGACAAACGTTGCCACCAAAGAGACTCACTTCTATGAACAGATCACATCGCCCGCGCAAATACCTTTTGTTATCTAAGATTTCTGGAAGTACTGACAGCTAAATTGATGAAATCAACCAAGTACAACATAAGCTGTGGATTTCAATAATATATATATATATATATATATAATACTGGCAAAATATGGATACGGCGCTCAGAGATGGAATGAATAATTTAATAATGCAATCCCATTCTTTTCGGATTAAGCAAACTACTGTTTACGTGAAGAAATTTTTTCCCCCTTCGTTGTCGCATTAACGAGGTCTTGTTGTGCCATTTTCCAGACGTTTTGAACTATTTCAATGTATTTTATTTATTTTCAGATGCTACGAAAAGGTATGATGGTTGCATTAAATTTTCTTTTCAAAAGGCACATTCGTACGGAAGATAAATACAGGGAGAAGGGATGAACAAATAAATGCAAAAGTAAAATGATTTTTTAGTTTAAAATGCAAATACTTAGTAATTATTTTCAAGTACTTTTCTTCTATTTTACTACTTTGGAAATTTTATGAATCTTCCATTTACAATTTCTTACAGGGTGTCGCTTCTTTATTAGTTATTATAAACCTTCTTCAACAACCGGAAACTTATTCATTTTCCCCACCTATGTATGATATGTATGATATGAAGGGTAATACCCTTCATACATTTATTCCAACTATCTTGTCTGAAATCCTACTTGCATTCGTTACGTTCTCAAATAACAACCATTCACTGCTTTTCTTCCCCTCCGACCTTTCCTGTAAAAAAAACCCATAATTTCCCTTTTTCGTCGTTTTCTTGCCTGTGTAGGGTTTTTTTAAAGAAAAGATGAATCAAAAAGGGATAATGGAAGAATGGATGATGCTCTTCATTTTAAATAACTGAGTAATGGACAGGATTTAGATGCCTCTAGGCAGTTACACGAATCAGGTCCTTTTCTCAATAAATTTCTACCCTTTTATCACCTGAAACATCTGTTTTCAACAGCTAGAAGCTAATGGATGGTCAATCTCGCATCTTTTTTTTAAATAATTCGCGTATAACTAGAGAAAACCCTCTTTACAGACACCTCTTAGATACAATCACCTCATTTTTAAGGGCAGGAAAAATGTTCTTCAAGAATTCCTTTACAATAATTCCCATGTCTTACGGATAAATTCAATTTTTCTGTTAGGTGTGTGTCCGCTAACAAAGGGTTTAACGAAAATTTAAAAAAACAGGTTAAACGAAAGCGTTTCGTGCCTAAGCCCCGGGCATTTCCCCCCCCCCCTCTGTCGCCGACCCCGCCGGAGAATGTTCATGGAAGACGCTTATTTCTCCAATGACGCCGCATGGAGGGATGCGTAATTTTCATTGGCTCAGTTATACCCTGCAGCTTATACCAGTCTACAACTAAACGAGTTCCGCAAATTTACTTTATTTCCCATGAGAGGGCCATTTGTAACCGAAAGACTTTTAACAATAGCAGGAACTAAATTCTCTTGCTCTATTTTCTTCTTTAGAAGAATTGAAAATTGAAATGTACTCCGTAGGCAGTGTTTAATTTATATTGCAACTGTAGATTTACAAGATTTTTATATTCTACAAAAAGTGGCATTTGTGTTTTTCTATGGCCCATGGACAGCACATTTAACATCGAGCCGAGATCTGCAGTTTTCCTAGGAATAGGACCTTTAGGTTCTAAAAAATTACCCTCCACCACAGTTCATTATTTTTTAAATTCTAGAAGTACTAGTAGCAGATTTAAATCCCTTGAAATCAAAGAAGTGCATAATATTTAATTAAAAATAAATTTTTATAACAGACTTATCGTAAGAAAATTTCAGCGCTCAAATTTATTCATAAATGAAAATAATTTCATATTTAAAAATCGCCGGAAAGCAGTTAAAATGTCGGCAGGAAAACGTACTTTAAATTTGAATAATAAAACAAATAAGGTATTCCTCCATGTGGAAAAACTCCAGCAATTTTCTTTTCGGAAACTTAAAGCTACCTTCGAGTTATAATTGAATTTTCTTTTAGTAATAAAAACAGGCCTTGGTGACTTAGAGAAAAAAATTAATATAAAAATTTTTTCTGGGTTACGTTTTTAATAAATCCTCTGCAAAGTTTATGCGTCTCTTTTCCTCAAGTTTTTCGCTCAAAACCCCATAACTTTTTCAAAGTTGGAAAACTGCTTAACATTTTAAAAATATTTTTCTTTTATATTTCGTGGTCTTAGCTATGCCAAGAAATATATCCAAAATGCTAAAAATATTAAATAAAATAACAATACATACTATTTTTCCAAATGATTTTTCTTTCGAAGGCAAATTAAAAAAAAATTAAGTTCACTTATGAAGATAAGTGAAGATAAGATCTTCCTCTGAAGATAATTCAGCTGTTTAAAATACTACACAAATATGAATAAATTTTCTATAAATTAACTCTGTTATATAATTGGTAAACTATGGAAAACTTAATGAAAATTTCAAAGGTATAATGAAATACAGGTAATTTTGGTGAAATTAAAACATAATATTTATGGACTATTTTAATGGGAGACATTACATTGATTTAAAAAAAATGTGCAAAAATATTAAAAAAACAATCGACTATACAAGGGAAAATGTAATACCCAAAGAACGAATTCCTTAGATTTGATGGTTGGAAAAAACAGGAAAAAAGAATGCATATTTTTGGGTATAGATATTGCAAAAATTATTGATGTGTCACTGATATGCATATATAATACATTCGCTTATATATCTTCATATTTTTGCTTAGAAAATATAAACAATATTTTATATTAGAAATTATCAGTCTAAACAAATAGCTTTTCATCGACTTTTGATTTTCAAATATATGTTTCTTCTTTGTATGGGAATGTGTACGCGCGCGCAAACACACACAGACATGCTATATGGAAACACATGCATATAACACACACATGCTATATAACACACACATACTATATAACACACACATGTTATATGGGAAGTTCCCGAATTTATTCTTGTGCGACATAATTACTTTTCGTTTCTCCCATGCTTTTGCGTATGTGATTTCTAAATCACATTCTATGTGTATTTATACTTGTGGGTTTTAACAAACATTGGCTATTATTCCATATGACACTAAATATATACATATGCTTATATTCTATAATAATTAAAATATTATATATATAATATAATAGATTTCTAGACAAAATTTATGATATATGTATATCATTATTAGACTTAACCGTTGTCTATATTCACTTCTTTCTCTATAACTGTTTCCTACACAATCTTTCTTTTGAGTGATTCATTTCTATATCACCCTAACCTGTTTTCTTATTTCATACACGCATCTAGTCTGATAACGCTTAATAGATCTTTCATGTTTGTTTAGAAACCAATTAAGATTTTTAGGAGTCCATAGTTGTTTAGCTCGTCTTGTGATATTGCTAGCAATTTTCATTTTCTTTATGTTAGTAATGATATATGTCGAACCAGTCCACTTAAATCGTGTCATAGATAATTAAATGCCTCGCTTATGAGAATAAACTCTTAGAATCAAAAACTTTCCATGAGATCAATGTAAAATTTCCTCACTTTAACGAATAACCTTTACGGATCACACAAGTCTGCGAAATGACACTTTTTAATTCTTTCTGCACCGTTTTAGGTGTTTCTAATGTTTTTTGGTGCGCTAAGTTCAGAAATGCTGTAAATGCACGTAAGGTTTTTCCATAAAGTGAGAACGAAAGCCTAGGAAAATCAAACAGGATATTTAGCAGAGTTCAAAAAATTCCTTTTTCGAAAAACGAAACGTATTTACGAAATGTATTTTGCATTTTATTAATTTGCTATGTTTATTATAGCCACCACGAGTTAAAAATCATTATAATGTCTCTTTTCCTTCCCCTCGAAGCTCTGTTTAGAACCCTTTCTCCTGTGCGCTGCTTGCGCCTCCTCCCTAGTTAGCATCCAGCAGTAATCTGCTGTATGTTGATATTCCCCGACACCTCTGTTCCATTTCCTTTATATCCCGGTGGAATCTCTTTGCCACTCACTTTGCCAAGTGAATCTCACTTATAATGCCTAGATTTTCGAAGAAATAACTTAGACGAGAGTTAAAAAAGTGGATCTTCAACTTATTGAGTAGCCTAAGACTTTGAAGTCCTCCAGAACGTTTTCTACGTTGTTCTTGAAGTCAGGGTCTTTCTGCTTGCCAAGAAACTTCTTTACAACTTCTTTAAAGGATTTTCAAGCTGACCTCTCAATGTTTTCCATTTTGGTTTTAAAGATTTTTTTCTGTCATGAGTTTTCGGATATCAGGACCGACGAAAACCCCTTCGTTCAGCTTCGCTTCCGACATCTCTGGAAACTGACTTGCCTGGTACTTGAAAATATCACCATCTTTTGACAGGGCTTTCATAAAATCCTTCATGATGCCAAGTTTAATGTGAAGTGGAGGCAGGGGTATTTTTTTGGGTCCACCAAAGATTCGAAGTGCATTCGAAGATTCTTTTCCTCCCCCTCTTCGTTTAGCGTCCTGGATACTTATTCTGAGCCCAGTGTTTGACTTTAGTATAATGTCTGATTCGCAGAGGAAACAGAGGTACTTAGTACAGCCACCCTGCTGACCAAGTATCAAAGAGAGCATTTTCAGATCTCCACAGACGATCCATTCGTATTTCTTGTAATTAAGCTTGGTCAGAATCAAGTCTAAATTCTCATACTTTTCTTTCAGATGAACAGAGAGGTCAACCGGTATGGAGGCATATCTGTTGCAGTTGTAAAGAAGGACAGCTTTAAAACTTCTTTGTGATGAGCCAATGAAGAGTCTCCAATCTTTTACCTTAAGTTTTACGCTCTCTTTCGATCCATTATGTATCGAAAAGAGTTATATTATCCAATATTATTATATATTATTTTATTATCCAAGATATTTGGAGTTCATTACGTTGTAATTTTTTAAACGTTCTTTGATTTATAATGTCATTTATGCGTTTGACTTTTTGATAACAATTTTCCACTCTCTATGTTTAAATTTATCGTTGATGAGGTAACATATCACTTTTCTAATCAAACATTTTACTTTGACACATTTTTATAGTAGCACACCTAGTAGGTAGGCAACCAGACAGAAATTCTCGATTTGTGTCAAAACTGTACGTGATAGAATTTTTTAAGTATTTTTCCTGAAATCAGCATCCAAAAATACATAAGGAACACCCTTAACTTCGAAGAAAAAAATTTCATTACAGACCTGTGTTATCATCGGATAAACGATATAGAGGGAAATTTTAAAATTTTAACATTAAAATCGGTATTTAAACAAGGGGGAAAGTGTGTAGAGGAAAAATTTGTCTTCGCAAATGTCCTCTACACGCATAGGTCTCTAGTTATGTGAAAGATTTTTAAGAACAAACAGTTATTCTTGACCTACTACAAACCTGTCTACACCCTGCGTGATCTATTACTTAAAGTTAAGGATCGCGTCCCTGAGGAGGAAAAAACTGGTGCTATTTACCAAATACCGTGTGGAGACTGTGACAAGGTGTATGTTGGACAGACGGGAAGATCGATACGTCTACGAGGGAAGGAGCATATGCGTGCGGTAGCTAGAGGAGACAATTCAAACAAGTTGGCTGAACATGTCTTCAGAGAAGGTCACGAACCAGATTGGCATTCGATGAAAATATTACATCAAAATGTGACGAATCTGGGGAGTAGACTTTTTCTGGAATCATGGGAAACCTACGGTTTGAGGAGTCGTGCAATAAACATCGCAACTCTACCAGAACCTTACAGGATTTTTGCAAAACCTCGAGTTGAGGCTGTTCGTCTGACATCGTCGGGTGCGGAGAATTTCCCGGCGAGGGTTTCCCCAATTGGGGTTTCCCCAGCTGGAACTGCTCCGCACCAGATGACGTCAGATGGGGATTCCCAACATGCGGGTATATAAGCTTAGAACTTTCACGAACTCTTCATTCTGCCTTCACTTGACAAAGGGAGCAGTTGGCTCCCGAAACATCGTATTTTTAATCCTTACGCTAGTGTCAAAAATAACTGTTTGTTATGGAATCTCCTGGTGAAACTCTGTATTGTTTCGTTAAGATTTTTAAGGTTTCCCTTTTGTGATATATAATCTCACTAACTTCTAAATTCGTAGTTTTCTTTTTCTTTTTTAGAATTGGGCCTCTTTTCACTTCTGACCAATTTAGTCTGACGGCAATGGTGGCCAGTCATCGCCTTGTGAAAGGCTTTCTTCTCAGCCGGACATAGAATACATACGATTAACAAAGTTTTAGAGGCAATTTCCACATAATTAAAACCCCACGTGTATGCCAATACGTAATTTATCTTTCATTAAAAAATACATAGCTAAGTATAAATTTTTTTACATAATGTTATTCTTTCTATACTATTTCATGCATTTTTATTGCACTGTATGTTTATTAAAACATTATGTCACATGCATAACCAAGGCTTAAATTGGGCGGGAGCCCGGCTCCGGTACTTCTTCATTTCTGGCGATTATTTAAATATTAGCCGGAGCCCCTACAGAGAAAATAATTGCCAAAAAGTCATGAATGTCATGAAGATTTATTGAATTTCTGACCAAGTTCATGTATTTTGTTGTCCAGAAAAATGGACATAAACAATTGATATGATTTATCGATTCTTTTGCAGCCATTCGATTTTTTAATCGATCTTTCATAATATTAGGGCTCCTTCACTTTTTTTTTGTTAGAAATTAAGCCCTGTATATATATATAACATGTATATTACATGTGCACTGAGACGTTTCGTATATACTATGTAGCTATTTATTCGTTTCCCGGAATAATCGAATACCCACTTAATCAAATAATATTTGCTGGAACCGTCAATATTAGATTAAGCTGGGCCGACTGTTTATATACCCACTAATGGATAAAGGTTATTCCAATATCTCTGTACACATGTTTATTTTGAACATAATTTGTTTTCATATTACCACAATCTATTTCATTATTTCATCCCCCCAAATAATCTGAGCACGCTTCAGAAGCTTTCTATTTTTTTTTTTTTTTTTTGCAATTTACTTGAGAAATATAGTTGTTCATCATTGGTCAATTTTCATTATAAATATAATTTTCCCTGCGGTGGCGCAGTGTGTTAACGCGTTGGCCTAGTGCGCCGTTAATCCAGGTTTGACTCCCAACAGTGCAAAGAACGCTTACTCAGAGATCTCATAAAGATCACACTGCTCATGAAGTCTGGGGTTGGTTCCTTAGGCTTTGAAAGGTTCAGATTCCTCGGAAAACAGTAGGTTCCGGCGCAGCATGACCATTGTAGTCTTTGAGCTGTAAAACCACAAACAAACAAAATACAGTGTTGCTTTCCATAAGGGCCACCTCTATTTACAGGACAGTTCCTCTAGTTCCCAATCCTTTGGGTTTAATATGTATATATCAGCACATGTACCTTCAAAGGGACACCTGTATTTTATGGACAAAATGTCCAGTCAGAAATGCTTTAACAAGTGCGTAACAAGTTAATGCGTAAACAAGTATATATACGCACACATATATATATATACACACACACACACACATATATATACCGCTTTTATGGCCTATATGGCCGCTTACAACAATTGAGATTGTTCTCAGTATTAATAAAGAGACCCTTCTAAATTACTAAAATATTGTTAAACTAATTATATTCTGGGTTTATACTGTTTTTAGCTAAGTTTTGGTCAATGCTGGTTTATTCAGTATTGATCACAAATCTCAATTATTGTAGTCAGAAAAAGCAAACCAATAACAGGGATTTTGTGCAGTCCCTGATGAAGAACAAAATTCTTGGTATTGTTTAATCTTTTACTCCTCTTCACCTTTTACTACTACATGTCAATTTTTATTCTAAGCTGTTTCTACTATTTTAATTTACTTGGTTTGACTACCTAGTGTTATATTACTTTACAACTTTAACTTTGTCCAAGTTAATATATGCTTAAGTGTAGTGTATTTATGTATATTACATTAGAAGGTACTACATGTCACAATCATACTACAATTTCTTGCCTATATCATCATCATCATCATCATATTCAACCATTATCTATCCACTGCTGGATGAAGGTCTCTCCAAATGCTTTCCACACAAGTCTATCCTGGGCCATTCGTTTCCACGTCACCCCAACCTCTTTTCTTATTTCATCCACCCATCTAGTTTGAGGACGTTTTCTAGGTCTTCGGTGGTCTCTTGGAATCCAGTTCAGAATTTCTGTTGTCCATCGTTGATCAGTTCTTCTTGCAATATGCCCAGCCCATCGCCATTTCAGTCCTTTTACTTTAACAATGATGTCCTCTACTCTAGTTTGCTCTCTCACCCAAGTGTTTCTTTTTCGATCTCTCCTAGTTATTCCAAGCATGCACCTCTCCATGCTCCTTTGCGTTGTCTGTAACTTTCGTATTGCTCCAACTGTTAGACTCCATGTCTCTGATCCATAAGAGAGGACTGGCAATACACACTGGTTGAAGACTTTTCTTTTTAGACATAAAGGCAATTTCCTTCAATTTCGCTATATATATATATTATTTATAGCGGAAGTCTTAAAAATCAGTTACGAACAAATATATAAATTAATTAATAAATCAAAATGAACGAACACTCTAAAATATTAATATTTCAATCATTTTATGTGTTTTTTCCCATCATGTTCATCTTTTAATTTCGATAATTTTTGTCAAGTGGAGTCAATGTCGATTAAATGTTTGGAGAAAACAAGTTAGAAGCTGGTTAAAGCCAAGTACTTGTTTTTTTCTAATTTGCACATATGAAATAAAAAAGTAATACTTTCTATTTAAATTAATATTTAATGTAGCGGTATTTTAAAAAAAATATAGTTTTCAAACAGATCACAATATAGATGACAGATTTCAAAATTAATGTAGTGAATATAATTTGAAAACAGTATACAAAGTAAACAGTATACAAACAGTAAACAAAGTAAACAGTATACAAACAGTAAACAAAGGAATGTAAAACTAATGAAAAAAAAATAAAAGAAGAAAAGACAAAATAAGTGCACCCAGTATTATAAAGTTCCATCAGAAAAATCGGCCAATTTAAAGAAGTACTTCCATGGAATACAAGGATTTGTTTTTAAGTACTCCCAATTTAAAGAAGTATACTCAATTTAAAGAGTATTTCTTATAAGCATTCCCAACATGATGATCCGTTTTACCCAGACAACACTCAATCCTCTTTTAAAGATCCAAACCAAAATGATTTCTCTAAGTTTAAACATTAATTTTTGATTTGTAATTTTTTCAATTTTTTTTTATTTTTAGGTCTTGGGCTTCTGGAAAATTTAAATAGAACTTACTTGCTGTTTTCTACTTATAAAATTTTTATGACGCACATTGGAAAATTTAAACAAAAGTATAATTCAGTGTTATCATAGCGATACATAAAGAGTGTACAATTCAAAAATATATACACGTAAATTGTGAAATATTTGAAAATGACAAACAATCAGGCACTAGTGAATAAAACAAATTGTACATAATAAAGGAAGAAAAAGTGAAATTATACAAAAGAAAGATAATATCGCTGCTAATATATGCACTTAATAATGACAATTTTTAATTCTTATCATTATCAATAACATTAGGAAAGTCGTTGTAATGGCTGATAATAAATAGAACCACGTTCATTTATCTAACTACGTATTATCAAATAAAATAAATGTTTCTGAAACATACCTATATAATTTACAAAGCAGAAATTCTATTTCTGTACATGCAATATTATACTTAATATTAATTTTAGAAAATCAGGTATGACATATGTGTTATGCCAAAGGTATAAACAAAGTATTTGTCAAAATATTTGCAATATGCGACTGATATTACCTTTGATTTACTAGCCTTATTTAATTATATTGTCAGATCGCTGCTTACGTCATTTCCTTTTCGTTTACAGACCCACCCACAGCATCAATTTTGCGTAATGCTAAATGTCTAATTCAATTGCTCTTCAGTGTACATAAGGTAGCATTTTCTTTGTGGTGATTTGAAACTAACTTTATCTAATTTGACATGTGATCTTGGCTACCCTTATGCCATTAAACATATATGAAATAATAAAATTAAAAGTTAAAAAAAAAACCTATTCCTGTTTAATAAAATAAATTAACGGAGAAACTAACAAGAACAAAATTGTTCAAAGGACGTTAGTTTGGGGAAGAAGAACATGTGTCCAAGTCGTTTTGCCAAACTCGTTTTTGGAAAGAGACAAGATAAAGAGGGCAGAAGAAGTGGAAAAGCTTGATGTCCCTTTGGTCGCAAACGAAAACTTTAGTCTTTCCCAATAATGAGGAAAATCGATCAAATGATTGATTTGCGAAAGAGGTGAGAAACTCCCCTTCCTTGCACCACCAATTTCGTTTGGCTTGTGCTTTCGCTTCAAGAAACAAAAGTTTGGGGCAGAATTGAATTGATCTTTGGCTCAAGTTTTCCTTTCTTGGTATCTAATTAGAACCACACTATCCATTAAATCAATTTTAGGAATGTCCCATGAAAGATTACAAATATATATTTTATTACAATAATTTAGTATATTATAAAGCTTTATATTAATAATTTTAATAATTAAAATATTTTAAAATAATTAAAAAATACTAGAGTACATCAAAGATTTGTTACAAAAACCATCTTTCGCAGGCCATATTATTTAAATTATTAGGTCTATTTCATCTTATTAAACCTTTGTCTATAAAATAAAAAGCAACAACATTGACACGGGGTCATAGTCACAACTTAAAAAAATATAGGACATTTATGAGAAAAAGAAAAATGGGATGTATCAGCAGCGTCGAAAAAGAAAAAAGTAAGAGATGGGTTTAAACAAACTACCCCGTCCCCCTCCTCCTATGTCAGTTTGATGTGTGTAGTATGGAAGATATTCAATTCTCACTACACAATACACACGTTATTATACCAAATGATAGGCGTAAGTTCAAATGTGAACCTGTGCCAGTGAATTAAAGGGCAACAAACATATCTAACTGTTAATAATATACAGTAAATGCAAAAAAAGTAAAAAGAAAAATGAGAATTATACTACTAAATAAGGTGTAGATGCAAAATAAGATATGGTCACCCATGTAGCAGAAGGACTGAATGAAACCTTTAGATAGTTATGTTAACAATTTATATCACATGTGGTACAATTTTTGCAATCATAATTCGTCCATCCAACTAGAAGTCGGTACCATAACGTTAACCAAGCTTAAAATGCTTTGGAAACATATGATCATTTCAAAAACAGTTTAGATAAACTTCATTAAAATGATGTATTGTTTTCTATACTGGCTACTTCTTAGCCCTCCTTATCTGTGAGAACAATGTGGTTTCTGCATGTTTCAGTTCCTCTGT
>QLNU02014176.1:6007816-6025031 GCA_006491805.2 Dysdera silvatica
AAAAATTAGATGCAGCTCAACCAAGAGAACAAGCTGGATTTTGAAGTGGAGTCAGTACAGTAAACCATGTTCAAGTATTAAGTGAACTTATAAAAAGAACACATGAATATGAACTTCCATTGTGTGTTGCATTTATTGGCTATGAGAAGGCCTTTGACTCCATAAAAACATCAGCAGTCATTAACTCTTTAAAATCAACAGACTTCGTAGATGTGTACATTGACATGATGAAACGTGTGTATAAAAATGCAAGGGCAAAATTTCGGTTACATAAAGATACGGAAACTATCAAAATTGGTAAAGGTGTGAGGCAGGGAGACACCATTTCTCAAACTTTTACTTCTGCTTTACAGATGATTTTCAGCTTGATAAATTGGAATAACAAGGAATAAAATAAATGGTGAATATTTAAATCATCTGCGGTTTACTGATAACATTATTATTTTTCAATGGACCCGTGGAACTCCAAGACATGGTACAGAGCTCTCAACTAGAAGTGAAGAAGTTGGACTCAAGATGAACCTACAAAACTAGATCATGTTGAATAATTTTGTAGAGAATACCAAAAGACTAAAGTTAACAACATTGAGCTAGAAATTGCTGATTCACATATTTATATTATCCAACTGACTTCTATGTAAGGCAACATTATGAAAGAACTCGCCAGACGTATTAAACTTGGCTGGAGTGCATTTGGAAAGAGCAGTTTTATCCTGAAGGGGAAATTGCCTTTATGTCTAAAAAGATCTTCAACCAGTGTGTGTGCCAGTCCTCTCTTATGGATCAGAGACATGGAGTCTAACTGTTGGAGCAATACGAAAGTTACAGACAACACAAAGGAGCATGGAGAGGTGCATGCTTGGAATAACTAGGAGAGATCGGAAAAGGAACACTTGGGTGAGAGAGCAAACTAGAGTAGAGGACATCATTGTTAAAGTAAAAGGACTGAAATGGCGATGGGCTGAGCATATTGCAAGAAGAACTGATCAACGATGGACAACAGAAATTCTGAACTGGATTCCAAGAGACCACCGAAGACCTAGAAAACGTCCTCAAACTAGATGGGTGGATGAAATAAGAAAACAGGTTGGGGTGACATGGAAGCGAATTGCTCAGGATAGACTTGTGTGGAAAGCATTTGGAGAGACCTTCATCCAGCAGTGGATAGATAATGGTTGAATATGATGATGATGATATATATATTATTTATAGTCTTGAAAATGAAAATTTACAGAACAAATCTATAAAATTAATTAATAAAATCAAATAGACAGAACCTCTAAAATATATTTCAATCATTTTATGTGTTTTTTCCCCGCCGTGTTCATTTTAATTTTGATAATTACTGTCAAGTGGAGTCAATGTCAATTAAATGTTTGGAGAAAACAAGTTAGAAGCCGGTTAAAGCCAAGTACTTGTTTTTTTTCTAATTTGCACGTATGAAATAAAAAAGTAATACATTCTATTTAAATTAATATTTAATGTAGCGGTATTTTAAAAAAATATACTTTTCAAACAGATCACAATATAGATGACAGATTTCAAAATTAGTGTAGTGAATATAATTGGAAAACAGTATACAATGATGTATAAAAAAAAGGAATGTAAAACTAATGAAAAAAAAATAAAAGAAGAAAAGACAAAATAAGTGCACCCAGTATTATAAAGTTCCATCAGAAAAATCGGCCAATTTAAAGAAGTACTTCCATAGAATACAAGGATTTGTTTTTAAGTACTCCCAATTTAAAGAAGTATACTCGATTTAAAAAGTATTTCTTATAAGCATTCCCAACATGATGATCCGTTTTACCCAGACAACACTCAATCCTCTTTTAAAGATCCAAACCAAAATGATTTCTCTAAGTTTAAACATTAATTTTTGATTTGTAATTTTTTCAATTTTTTTTTATTTTTAGGTCTTGGGGTTGTGGAAAATTTAAATGGAACTTACTTGCTGTTTTCTACTTATAAAATTTTTATGACGCACATTGGAAAATTTAAACAAAAGTATAATTCAGTGTTATCATAGCGATACACAAAGAGTGTACAATTCAAAAATATATACACGTAACTTGTAAAGTATTTGAAAATGACAAACAATTAGCACTAGTGAATAAAACAAATTGTACATAATAAAGGAAGAAAAAGTGAAATTATACAAAAGAAAGATAATATCGCTGCTAATATATGCACTTAATAATGACAATTTTTAATTCTTATCATTATCGATAAGATTAGGAAAGTCGTAGTGATGGCTGATAATAAATAGAACCACGTTCATTTATCTAACTACGTATTGTCAAATAAAATGAATGTTTCTGAAACATATCTATATAATTTACAAAGCAAAAATTCTATTTCTGTACATTATTATTTATACTTAATATTAATTTTAGAAAATCAGGTATGACATATGTGTTATCTTAAAGTATAAACTAAGCATTTGTGTCAAAATATTTATCTCATAATATATTTAATTAATATATGTGTAATGTTTACTAATATTTATTAATTATTTATATATATATCCTGCATAATTAATATTATAATAAATGAGTGAAATATATATTTTTGATTATATATTACATTATTCTGTATGGATTTATGAAGACAGATAAACTTGAATGTAAAAAGAACTAAAAGCGGTTAAAAAAAATTGATAATATTGACAGGTATCAGTTCATATGAAATTTCCATGGTTCGTTTTCCCTAGCTAATACAAAGTAAAAGTTAAAAAAAAAACCTATTCCTGTTTAATAAAATAAATTAACGGAGAAACTAACAAGAACAAAATTGTTCAAAGGAAAACGTTAGTTTGGGGAAGAAGAACATGTGTCCAAGTCGTTTTGCCAAACTCGTTTTTGGAAAGAGACAAGATAAAGAGGGCAGAAGAAGTGGAAAAGCTTGATGTCCCTTTGGTCGCAAACGAAAACTTTAGTCTTTCCCAATAATGAGGAAAATCGATCAAATGATTGATTTGCGAAAGAGGTGAGAAACTCCCCTTCCTTGCACCACCAATTTCGTTTGGCTTGTGCTTTCGCTTCAAGAAACAAAAGTTTGGGGCAGAATTGAATTGATCTTTGGCTCAAGTTTTCCTTTCTTGGTATCTAATTAGAACCACACTATCCATTAAATCAATTTTAGGAATGTCCCATGCAGAGACGAGGAGTGCGAGCAAGAAGAAATCGGAAAATCTATGTGCAATATGCTATTTTCTGGGATATTATTGGAAAATCAGTGGACTGAAAGAAAGGAAGTGACAAAGCTGCTATCTACTCTTTCTGTTTTGCAAAATTGCAAATGAGAAGCTAGAAAAAAATTTGATTAAACTAAATCAGTCGAAGACTGATTTCACACAAATAATTCTATCGTTTAATCAGTTTCATTAATTACATTTGAGCGATATTAATCCCTTTGTTAATTTTTCGAAATTAATCAATCATCTGTTTTTAAATTTCATTTTTGTTTACATATTTTCTTAGTTACTGAAATCATAGAAAAAATTATAATTAAATTATAAAATTATATTATGAAAGATTTGTTCATTAAAATACTCCCTATTAAGGTGGAGTGTATCACGTAAAGTAATCTTTTGTTTTATTTAAATAAATCAGTTTAATTTAAATTTAGTTTTTAATTAAGAAAACTAACATGCTTTAAATAGACGTTATTATATTAGAAGGAAAATTATTTTCAGCTTTAATTTGTGTGCAAAACTTAATTAATTTATGGAAAATTTTCTCTTTTGCAATTAAAATAAAGAAGTTTTTTCAAATTTTCTAGTTTAATTTTTAATTTAGCAGTTTGCGTAATTTTATCTCTCCCATAATTTTAAAATAAAATTTTGTATTTTTGAAATGTGCAAGTTAATAATTTTTAATTTAATAAGTTGAGCAGGTTTTATATTTTGAACAATTTATTTCACAATTATTTGAACAATATAGGTTTAATTTAAGGATTTTTATTCAGTTTACTTTGTAACTGCTGCTGTATAATATATAAAATAATAATAAATTATGCTTTCTGACAAGATCTACATTCTGAGAATTGAAAACTCACTGATTAAAAGAACTGTTATTTGATTTCCAAACGTCATTAATTGTGGGAATTTAAGGACTTTCATTTCTTTTGTAATTTAATTTTAAGAATTTTTGAAACTAGATAGATAAAATATATAATTTATTTTAAAAAAGTTAGTGGATATATTTACCCAGCTGAAGCTCATCACCATGCGTCAATTGGATCCATCTTAGATGAATGGAATTAGTCTCTTACCAGTAAGTTTTTGCATAATATGTAAGTAAGCTTTTGAATAATATATAAGTAAGCTTTTGCCATAATATATAAATAGCTTTTTGCATATTATATAAGTAAGCTTTTGCATAATATATAAGTAAGCTTTTTGCATAAAATGTAAGTAAGCTTTTGCATAATATAAGTAAGTTTTGCATAGTAAAGATGAAACGACACAAAATGTGAACTAAAAATAAAACACATTAACACAGTTTAAATAAATACAATGGTTTATTTAAACTGTGTTAATATGTTTTATTTTATTTAAGCTTTTGCATATTATATATAAGTAAGCTTTTGTATAATATATATAAGTTTATGTATATCTGGCTGCAGCTTTGTTGGAGACAATCGAAGATCCCCTCCTCTCGCATTATCAAGACGGTCACGAGACTTTGATAACAGATAAACTCTACTAAAACTACATGCAACAAGATATGAAGTGAAAAATAAGATAAAAAAAAAACGATTTTGTCTTTTCCCAAAATGGTGGACAGTTATTTGCAATTTCACTGCTTATCCAGAAATGTCTGCCATTTTTGAATAATGCTTGGGCTGCTACATCTTATTGCAATTTAATGAGACGTTCTTGTAAGACAATGTCCACATCAGCTACGTTCACCTCAAATAGATTCGCCACCCAGTCTCAGATAATCATTTGCAACATATCGTTAAACCGAAATTGCATATCATTATGCTAATTCTTCAATTGATCAAATGCAAAATATCATCTTGAAATTCTATGTTAAGAGTGGCAAATGAAGGAAATTATGTTAATTCACTGCATCCAATATCACTCTAGAATAGTTTGAGTTTCTAAGGGAAGCAGTAATGGCTACCTCACAAGATATGATATTGCAGTTTTTTTCTTGCAATTATCTATTAAATCAAGTGAAGTTTTCGAATACATATGATAAATAAAATATATCGTACTTAGTAGCAAGTATATGGTCATAAATCTGATTATCATTAAGAAATTATATAATACTATCATAAATTGTAAACACAACGGCGGAGATAGTTCCATTTTGATAGCCGCAAAGTTATCAAAACAAACGACTTTGAAGTGCAATTGATTTCATTTGATTTATCGGCTTTCATTACCAAACATATTTAGGGGCAATAACATGTGCTTTTTTTTTCAAGACACATGACTTCTGCCGCCAACATTCCGTGAGTGTTGCCATCGCACAGGTTATAAACTCGTTTTGGTTTATGAGACTCTAACCTTAAAATATTTTCCCCAGGTAGTAGATTTCCTTTAGGCATTTTGTGTTTTCTCCAAACTAATGAAACAATCAATAGCCAATTATTAAATAATTTAATATCGCCTGGCCTTTACTTCTTTTTTATATTAGTAATAATTTTATCTTGCAGTCAACTGCTCGTGGGACCCCTTAAAAAACAAGGGAGGATCCAGGATATTATTAAGAGGAGGCTGTTTAGGGGGTCCTAACCGGAAAAATTTTGAATTTTGGACTTTTAAATAGTTTAGGTAAATGTTGTTATATTACTAGCCTTCCTTTATACTCACCAAAATATTTAATTTATGACAATGAAGTAAAGATGGGCTTTTCTTTAATTAAACTATATGGTTTAGGGTAGATTATAGTCAAGTATGACAGAAGGATAACCTAGTAAAGGAGACATATACAATAACCAAAAACGATAATTTACAATGTAATTAATAGAACAAGTTTAAATTTAAACTACAAAAACATCGTAATTATTTTACTTTTTTTATAACAAGCAACTTTTTAAAAAATTTGAAGTTTATAGTGCAAAGTCGAGCCATCTTGGTTTCTTTGAAAATTTGTCAATCACATTATTTACATCAATATGAATGTCTCTATGGGTGTGTATTAAAAGTTCTCTTCTGTCATCCGCGTTCGAAGCCAAGTTTGACGGCGCTTCGAGGATAAAAAACTACGTTCTGCTGAAGCAACACCTACTGAAAACGTAGTTTGAAGGGCGAGAAACTTGTAGATTCGTGGAAAAACGTCTTGATCGCATTTCTCCAAGACTTAGATACTTTGGACACCAGTGTAAGACTTTTATTTATTACAGTCGTAACAAATAACATAAGATATTCTTCATCGACTTTATTTTTTTCTATTTAACCCTGAGGGAGGGGGGGGTGATCGCCCCCTCCGCCCCTCGCTGGATCCACCCTTGCTTAACAGGTCCCATGGCTCATGCTGATAACCACTGCTGTTGTAAATTAAAAAAAGAGGACAAAATACGAGGAGAGATAAAGAAACTTGCAAAATATCAATGCAATGGGAAGGTTTTTATGCAGGTCCGACATGATTCCCAAGAATATAAAGAGGAAAGACTTCTGTCCAACTCACAAGTGTTACAACGAAGAAAAATACAATATTGGCTGATGGTATAGCCCAGCTGGAATGCGCACTGGGACAAAAAAGTGGAAGGTCGCTACACTGGGGCCAAAACCATCTCTAAGATTTCTCATCATATGCAAGTATTTTAAATTCCGAAATACTTCTGGTTCAAAGTATTTCGTATAAGGAATACTTAACCTTTATTATTATTATTATTAAAAAAACATTCATAGAATAATAAACATGCATCGCGACAGGAATCTGAAAAATATGCCCGATTTTTAAAAATTCGAAATTGACACAAGGAATTGATCAATATATGTGATTTTTTTCAAAGACGTCGAACTTATTTATAAAACAATTTTCGTCTCGTTTTCTCTCACATCGATCACGTAAACACGATTTTAATGTTATAATTATTAATTGAAAATTATTTTTATACAGACGGCTTGTTTGTATAAAACATATTTTCTTTTATATGTAATTGACACCATGTTGATGTAGTTTAGTGCTCACCTTTTCTCATTTGTCATTTTCGCAGTCTGGAAACCGTACTCCAACCATGTTCTCAGAGGTGCTCTCTAAAAGTAAGTTTATGGCCCTTGGACCACAATAACCCCTTATCTACTACTTTTTTTTTCGATTATAAACTATGAAGTATATGCATAACAGAAAACTGTACTATATAGAGAGGATGCCTAACGCTCAGAATAAAAAATAGAAATAGCCCACAACGACTGATTAATTATGAGAATCAGATTAAAGAGCTATAATCGCTTAAGTATCTTTGATATGGAATATGATCCAAGATTTAACCTCGGAAGTAAAGTGACATTTTTCCCACTAAATTTCGCGCCTATGAAAAAATATAAGGACCAACAACTAGACTAAACCACGCCCTCGGGCACTGCTATTAGCCTACTATGACCCGATTTTACTCATTGGAAAAATGGTCACCATTTTATACTGAACTGTCTCTATAACTGAGAATGTACGACAGTGGTGTAGGATGGTGATTTTTATCAAGGTATTGTATTTTATATTCAGGACTGTTATTATGTCTTCGAAATTTTCATAACTGTTATTATGTCTTCGAAATTTTCATAACTGTTATTATGTCTTCGAAATTTTCATAACTGTTATTATGTCTTCGAAATTTTCATAACTGTTATTATGTCTTCGAAATTTTCATAACTGTTATTGAACTCTGTCTAAAGTTTTATGTTAACTGCCTTTTCTACATGTATGTTCTAAGACAGAGATTATACGGTTTTTACCGTGGAACACAGACACTGGCATACGCAGGGAGGTGTTAATGGAGTTGTAACCAGGGCTGTCTCGAAGAATATTAGAATATTATTGAGAGTATGCAGTGCTGTCTTAATTAAAGAGTATTGTGGGATAACTGTGTGTGTGTGTGTGTGGACTTGGTGACGTCACCGCACAGCGCTGGCGGGTTACGTCAGTTTTTCATTCCTCTCTTGATCGTACGCAGGATATTTGAGGCCTGGGGGTTCAGGGGTTTTTCCTTCCTCATTTGTGTCCATTCAAGTTTGTAAATGACTAGAAAAGAAAAAGAAGGCTGAACTTTGTTAAAAGTTGCCCGAAAACCATAAAATACAAAAAGTTTCTTGAGACCTTGAGAATATGGGGCACATATTCGGTATTTTTCAAAATTTCTTGATAATACGTGGCGTGCACAGCGCGTACCCTTTGGGGACAACTCCGGTTGAAACGCCCCATTGCAACAAAATTTTGTATATTTCACATAGAAACATGCTAGTTATAGCTCTGTAACCCTCTATTGAGCCAATAACCACACTTATGAACTTTCTGAGTAAGCCTATGAACCCAGAGAACTATTATAACTTGAAAAAAAAAAGCTATACTCTTGTCGTTTGGGACACAACCGAGCTTGCTTGGAGTCAAACCCAGCTTCAAGCTTTTAACCTATGGCAAGTACTTTGTTTGCCATACCCTTGGAACGACCTTGAGTTGTTTTTGCGAACCGGAGAAAACGTTCTTGTCACTACAACTCGCCAATTATTATTGGATAGTACAGTAGAACCTGCTTTAAGTGACCACCTGTGAGACACGACTGCCATGGTCACCATAGGCAGGAAGCCACTATACACGACAGACTTTGGTACAGGCATTACCAAGTCTCTATCAATTCTCTCTTATAAAACGTGGTCAATTTACCAAGATGGTCACGTTACCAAGTTCCACTATAATTCCATTGTAGTCTTTGGTACCACACATACCATAGCATGGTTATAGTAGGAGTTACTATGGAAATATGTGAAAAGTTTTGCAAAATAAAACGCATGGAGGATATCTTTTGCAGGTAACACCAAACACTGAAAAATTAGATTCCTGTGTTGGAAATGCTTCCGCCTGTACATAAAAACACAGCAAATAAAAACAAATGTATGACAGTATTATCAATGTGCAGACCGTTGGAATATTGTATAGTACTTTTTTAAGTATATTATATATTAAAGTTGATAAATTGGTCATAATCAATTGGTCCTTAAACTGAAAAAAATATATGTTTTTAAATAATTTTAAATTTTCTTTTACGCCTGTTTTTAAATCGCTGATGTTTTTCAATCGGCCACGAAACTGGCAAAATGCCATTTTATTTATCGCCATCCTGGCTTGCTTTAATAGCCGATGAAATGGACCGATAAAATGGATGATATATATGAAACACCAACGAAATTGATGGCATGAACTTCGGCGATTCGTTCCAACAATTCGCCAATTGAGTGATAGCGATTAGGGCAATTTCTCCTTCTGTCGCAATTGATCCTCAATTAGAAACGTTTTAAAAATTATATTCTGAAAACGAATAATTTGCTTTTTATAAAGCTACCCAGTTATTAAACACAAAATGCTACGAAAATTAATTTAAAAGAGCCAATGGGATATCTTCAGCGTAAATTAACAGACTATTAAATGCACCTCAAGAAAATTTAATAATAATTAATGTTAATCAAAATCGGTAAATAGTTAAACGAGCTCTCTAAGTTTATCGGTCATCGACGAGTAAGAGGCTCTCTCCACTGTCTCTTAAAAAACTTTAGAAGTGAAAAGAAATATAATAAACTTCCAAAATATTATCTCTTTCCAGTGCGTCTCGTAACGGAATATGAAACTAATCATTTGCTGACATCTCTAATGGTGTGGTAATTACTAATTTTTAATTATGCCTATCTTGAAGGAAAAACCTTGTTAATTACGGCAGGAGAGATAAGGGGCTTAAACTTCAGAAATCTATCTATCCTTATCTTCGTCAAAATAAAAAGAAGAGTAATTAGCATTTTCGCTAATTAATAGAGGATGTAAGAGCGATAAAATTAGAATTTAGCTTAAAAGACGTTTCAGGTTTCACTCAATGTCTAAAAATACTAAAAGAAGGCTTGTTATAAATTGACAGGATGAAAAGAAAATTGATTAATGGAAATTTACAAGATGACGAGAAAAAACTACTGACTAGGAAATTTCCAACGGAGTGGTAGAGTTAAGTGTATTTTTACAAATGGATACACTTAATTTCAGCTGCGGCGAATTAATTGGGAAAGAGATGACTTTTATCTAAAACCGATTAGAAAAATGGCAAACGGCAATAATTTAATGATCCTGTTAAAAATTGCCTTGAAGATTTAAAAACAAAAGCGATGAAAATGTAGGATAGAGACAATTATCATTAAAATACATAAACTTTGGAAAATAATAAATATCGAGCTAAAACTACTGGTAGCTTTATTAAACAAATATTCATTTTTCTGGTATATTTATTCAAAAGTGCTCAGTGGCTCCAATGAACATGATCCGTTTCGAGAATTGAAATACATATTGTAATAATGAGCAAGATCCTATTTCTTTTATTTTGATTTTTCTTTTTCAATTGAAGTCAAATTATAATGAGGTTAGGTTTGTTGGATGTTTATGGAACAAGAGCGATAACGATCATTCTTACACTTTCGCTAAACCAGGTGAGGTCGCAAACTATAATAACAATCGTTTATTTAATTGAATCCCTTATGTAGTTAATAATTAATAGTCCGTTTCTAAATTATCTTGTTTAATAATTCATTATTAAGTTATCACTTTCAATAATTCGTTACTAAGTCATCACTTTTAACAGCTCGTTATTAAGTTGTTTTCTCTTTTAATAATTCGGTATCAAGATAGTATTATTATTCAAGTTATTATCCCTTTTAATAAATCCACCTTAAATTTAGGTGAAATATACATTCCCCTTGTCTTTGTTTATGGCATTCAGGCATGATTATAGAGGCATATACAGAGTATACTACACTGCTAAAAAACTTAAAGGATTTTGCCAGTTTTCGGTTTAAAAACGGTGGAACTTTTTTTCAGCAAAATGAAAATATAGTGTTAAAAATGCAAATTTTCGAACGTCAGAACATGTGAAAATATGCAAATTTTATCTGTGACGTCGAAAATCATGTGTGAGTGACAGCGAATGAAAATAGGCTGTCAGCGTACTTACTGGAAAAGGTGAAAAGAAATGATAGTCTTGCTTTGAGCGCTTTATATCGGTGAGGGCGATGTGTGAACGAAATTATTTACCTGAATCTGAAGTCTTGAGGATTACTGGTCGCTTAGAAGCGGGCCAAACGTAAGTCCTAGTTGAGGATTCCATGGGAGTATCACAGAATGTAATTTCCAGGAGCTGGAATCGTTTTCGGAGACTGGAAATGCATGCCGAAGACCAGGCCAAGGTCGTCGATGAGCAACAACGTCAAATAAGGACAGATATTTAAGGCTGACGGCGACCAGAAACCGAACGATGAATGCCACTCTCCTCCACCACCACTTTCGCTCAGTTACTGGCACCAGAGTATCGAGTCAAACCGTCCGAAACCAACTCCACGCTGTAGATCTGTATGCTCGTACACTTATGGTATGTGTTCAATTAACAGCACGTCACCATACTGCCCGCAGACAGTGGGCAGGAGAGCATGTCAATTGGAGAAGGCATGAATATAGCAATGTCCTCTTCTGCAACGAGTCCATTTGCAATTCATCTTGATAATGGACGCATTTTCATCTGGAGGGAACGTGTGACTCGAAACAATTCTGCATTCTTGCAAGAAAGTGTCAGATTTGGAGAAGGTGGAGTGATGGTCTGGGGTGGTATCTCCATTAATGGTCGCACCGACCACCACTTCACTAGAAATGGAACTCTGACGGCGCTGCGGTATAGGGATGAGATTCTTACGTCTTTTGTAATCCCTTACGCTGGAGCTATCGGAGATAATTTCATGTGGGTGGACAGTAATTCCAGGACACATTGTGCTGGGCAGGTGGACGATTTCCTTTACGACGAAGGAATTTATATAAATGATTTAGCAAGCATATTCTCCCGACATGAATCTAATCTTATAGCACACTATGTCTGTGGATAACGCATCAGCCACCAAAACTCGTAATATATTTGCAATATCTATCAAAAACTTCAATATTGTTTAAATTTTTTTGAGCAGTGTATATTCAGGCATGGTTATAAAGGCATATGTAGAGTATATTATATACAAACAGGAATATAGAGGTTCATGTAGAGTACGTTATATTTAGGCAGGATTATAGTGAGGTGTACTATAGAATATATTATATTCAGGCAGAATTTTAGAGGCCGATATAGAGTATCATCTTCAGGCAGAATTTTAGAGGCCGATATAGAGTATCATCTTCAGGCAGGATTATATAGGAGTATATAGATTATATTATATCCGGGCATGATTATGGAGGCATATATAAAGTATATTACATTGAAGTAGATATAGCCAACAAATTATCGCTGTTCAAAAAATTTAATATGTTAACGGCAATTTCTGTGGCGCCCTGCCACCTACATCAGAACCGTATTAACTCCGTTTACACACAATGCCCGTCAATGTTGCCATTTCGCCGATTTCAAATTTGGTGGTCCGGAGATGAGGGAATTTATGCGTTAGTGGCGGTGTCTCTTGTTGTAGAAAGGAAGATGGTGCTCCAAATAGGTGAAACAGTATTGATTGGTAATTGGTTATTAACTGTGATATTGGCATTGAAAAGAATGTGAAAGACCTCGAAAAAGTTGGTCAACTGTCGAAAAATATTTTTTTATTAGTTACGCTTTGGGTAATAAGAATTTTTGGCCATCTTTCCTTTATTTTACGTGATTACTCTATAGATGATTTCTACATAATACATAGCATAAACTCAAATACAGGGATGAACAGTGGCGTAGGCAGAAAGTTCATAAGGGGGGGTTATAGGCTTAATGGGAGGGGTTACAGAGCTACAACTCATATATTCCTATGTTAAATATACAAAATTTCATTGCGATGGGGTTACAACCCCCAAAACCCCCCATGGCTTCACCTATGGGCATGAATATACTTCGCCTGGATAACAGAGAGAGAGAAAAAGATTTATACGCTTGACTCATTCCATGCTGCTCTAGAAATGATTATACAATAATTTTTATAAATTGTATGGAAGAAGCGGATCACAAAAACAATACAAAATTGTTTGAAACGGTTCGTTACTAAGCTACCTGTTTCAAGAGTACGTCAATAAGGTAGTTGTTTGTAAAATGAAAATCTCTTCCGACCCCGAATCAACCAAATCTTTTGCCAAGACGCCCAATTATACACAATTGTATACAGTGTAGTAGAACAACGCCATGGATTGCAGCTTGGTACGCGACTCGAGAAAAATAAAAGCTGATACAAAAATGGCTTGGCGAGTCTTGGGCTCCCTCTGTCTTCTTTCACGAGTCTTGGTCCCTATGCACTGCCTCATTTATCCAATTTCGCCGAAATTTATGGCGCAAGGACTGCAAAGGCCCTGTTGTGTCAGGACCTATGGTTTTCTGAGGAATCCGAACCTCTGTTGCGAAGAGTATGGAATTAGTACGATGAATAGGAATGTGATGCATGTTCTGGCGCAATATAGCCCAGATGCTCTTGCGCCATAAAAAATCCAAACAAACAAACAAGCGGTGCACGTTCTAAGATACCACTGGATATCGAACCCGGTTTAATGGAACCCTGGAGGAATGCGTTACTACTACGTCACCTTAAGGCAGAGTAGCTATATTTCCTAAGAATCCGAAACACATAAGACTTAGGGAATCAGCCCTCCTCTCCCTGGTGTCCGCAGAGGGGTTGATGGGAGTTGTAATCACCCCATTGCCATGAAATTTTGTCTATATGCATACGAATATATGGAGTTGTAACTCTGTAATTCCCCATTGTGAACCTGTAACTCCACTTGTGAACTTTCTGCCTGTGCCTCCGCACTAAAGTGAGTAATTAATCGATTTTTTTTTTATTTATTTCATCGTTGTAAGGCTCATCGTTGTAAGGCGAACCCAGCTTAATGACATGTTAGGCAAACGTAGCTTAAGGACATGTTAAACAAACCTGGCTTAACTGTGTGTTAAGTTAACACGTTACTACTACGACATTGCAACAAGGCAACATCATTTGTAAAAAAAAATTCGCAGACAAAATAAATGAAAAATATTTTTAGCCAGGATAAATGAAGGAAAGTAAAATACAAGCCATATACGAAAAGCAAAAAAATATGACCTAAATATTTCAGAGTTCAATCTTCGCAGTGAAAACGACATATCAATACAGAAGGACGTGATCAGATGTGACAGATATCTAAAATACTATTTTATTTTCTCGCATTGGGCTTTGGGAGTATTTGACATACAATTTGCCGAAAACATGGCATGTCAAACTAAAAACTACCGGAAAAGATCCGAACGACATCTCTTTTTTTCTTTTTTTTTAATTTCGGAAAAATTTTACGGCGGATAAAAGCAAATTTTATTTTCGAAATCCGTCGTTTTGTATCGCTATATGCAAATTCTTATAAAAGAATAAGTAATTCTAAATCATATTTAATTGCATTTTTATTCTAAATTATATTTAGTTGCATTTTTATTCTAAATCGTATTTAATTGCATTTTTATTCTAAATCATATTTAATTGCATTTTTATTCTAAATATATTTAAATGCGGTTATAACGAATAAAGGGGACGGGCATTTTCTGTGCTAATTTCGTTTCCATAATGTGCTAAGGTCAATAACAAACGGCAGCCTGGGCCATTCCAGTGATTCTTAGCACCCCCTGCTTTCATGCCACACTGACCGCTGCCTTGATCAGGAGCACTCCAGCACCTGGAGACTAGGGGCCATGGTTTTTGGTGTGTCAACATAATGGAGGAATTAGCCATAATTTCACCACGCTGGCTAGACGGGTTGGTGAATTAGCCCTCCCCTTCCGCCTTTCTATCCGTGCAGCAAATATTAATTTGCCACATAAATAGAAAGCTCAGCCTGCACCACTTGAAGGCGGGGTAGGACACTAGGTTACTGGCCTGGCCGGTTCCACACATCGTCACATACGTTCAGCGTGTGGGTCTCCTTCCAGTTAGATACCAGCAACCCTTTTGCAGGCCATATATATATATGCACACACCACAAAATTGAATAGTGTGCTTATATATAAGCTCTGTTACAATAAAATATATCCACCCAGAATGAATTAAACCACAACTATGAAACTCGGCATGCAAATGATCAAACTTACAGCACCAACGAGCATTGTGAAGGCATGCAACGCGTGTATGAATTACGACACGAGTAGAATTTAAAACGGCCGATACGCTCAGTAATGGGCATTTACGACCGGATTCGCAGCTCTCATACACAACATTGACACGTAAGATGCCTTACAGACGTACCCGACAGCATTACAAACAGTTATCCGACTTCGAGAGGTGTCAGATCATAGGCCTTAGAGAGGCCTGTTGGTTGAACAGACAAATCGGTCAGCATATTGAATGAAGTCATACGGTAGTTGCCCGGTGTTTGAACCAGTGGCTCAGAGAAGGCTCAGTCAACCGTTGCAGTGGCTCCGGACGTTCCCGGGTCACCAATGCGCGAGAGGATTATGCAATCAGGAGAACACCGTCATCATGATGAACACCATCAGCATCCGCACTAAAGTGACGCTATCAACAAGCCAACGCCATTTGCCAACTCGTAGGTATGCAGTGATATCAAGGGATGTCACTTGGCGACGACTAGCTGACGCTGGGCTCAGGTCTCGACGACCATTACGGCGTTTGCTTCTGACACCCCACCATAGGCAATGTCGTCTGGAATATTGTGCGCTCACGGTCAAGCTGGACAGTGTAAGATTGGAGGAATGTTATATTTAGTGACGAATCCCTCATTTTACTCGATGCTGATGATCGCCGTACACGTGTGTGGAGACGAGGAGGTCAACGGTCGAATCCAATATTCGTTACTAAGCGGTACACAGCCATTACACCTGGTGTGACAGTCTGGGGAGCGATCTCCTGGGACAGCCGGTCACCTTTAGTCGTGCTACGAGGTACTCTCGTAGCTCGCAGTTACGTCAACGATATTTTGCAGCCGGTGGTACTGCCTATGTTATCCGGTCGGCCAGATTCTGTTTATCGGCAGAAAAACGATCGCCCACATACTGTTCGGCTGTCGCAACGATGTTTTCGAATGGCCTGCCAGGTTTCCAGACCTTTCGCCTATCGAACTTGTTTGGGACATGTTATGTAGGCAACTTCAGCAGTCTCGGAATACCTCCGAACTCTTTCAGCAGTTGCTGCGTTTATGGTAGGATCTATCGCAGTGGAACATCGGCCACTTAATTGACTCCATGTCCCACCGAGTACTGGGTTGTATGGCTGCTAGTGGGTGGGGGGGGGGAGGTTATCACCTATTGAAGAGACTTTCTTTGTATTGCTGCACGTCAATAAAACGGTATTTTGTTCCGATGATCATTTTGATCATTTGTTCATCTACTCGAAAACTATACACATGCCGAGTTTCGTAGTTGTGGCTCAATCCTTTCTGGTTGGATATATTTTAGTGTTTCAGAGTGTATATATACTCATGTTTGTAAAAATTGCAACACCATGAAAGACTCGTGTGAATTGAATGAAATTTAATGTACAAACGACCTGTGTTGATACAAATAAACGATTAAAATTACAAAGCAAAAAAACAATATTACATGTCGAAAATCAGTATTTGGTGAAGCCACCACGCGCTGCAATAAGTGATGCTATACGACGTGGCATGGAATCAAACAGATGTTGAATGTGTGCCTGAGGAAGAGCATTCCAGATTGCTTGTATGCGACCCCAAAGTTCATCTGTAGTAGCTATGGGACGAGGATCACGAGCGAGACGCCGACCAACGAAATCCCACACATGTTCAATCGGCGACATATCCGGCGAATAGGCAGGCCAAGGAAGAAGCTGTATCTGTTGTGATGAAAAGAAGTCTTGAACATTCCTGGCAATATGTGGGCGGGCATTGTCCTGTTGAAATACAGCTCCGGGAATGCCTTGAAGGAAGGGAACAACTTCGGGCTCCAGAACTTCATTGATGTACCGGTTGCTGTTAAGATTACCCACAATTCGTAGCAGCTGAGATCGTACATGTTACGTAATCGCACCCCAGACCATAACGCTGGGGATTCGTCCACTATGACATTG